>JAECUM010051987.1:0-42500 GCA_016617855.1 Megalonaias nervosa | reverse complement strand
AATGCTCGACCAAATTTAATCCAACCGAAAAGAATAAGAAGAAATCAGTATGAATATACATGTAAGATTACATACGCACAAATTGGTAGTTTCAAATTAAGCTTTTTCCCAAAACAGCCAACGAATGGAATTCGTTACCGCAATGCTAATCATAACTGCCAAGTGATCCGAATATCAGATTGAAAACTTTTCATAATTACTACGGACACATTTTGCTCTATAGTTAGTTTTTGGTGCAAAGCTTTACGCTGTATGGTTCAGACATTGTCATTATGAAGTCGCACCAAACTAAGCAAGGTCAAGATCCAACACGCTATGAGGAAGAATCTGAAATATCCGCAATTTGCAATAGCCGGTCAGCAAAATAATTTGTACATCGTGTGATATTTTCGCTTTGATACAGTTAAATTGGTGTGGTTTTAATTCAGAAATAGTTTCTTTTTCCTTGCAATCATGGGAAGAACAAGATTTGTCTTGTTAGAATTTTCAAATTGTTTTTGGAATGCTAGATTTCCACACATTGTTGTTTTCTGCCATATTATTTTTTCTGCCATATTAGAAACGCAATTGGAAATATTTTTAAAAATAGAAGGACAAGCAATCAGATTGTTCCACAGCTGATTCCGGACCTGTATCTAGAATATCTTGTAATATGTGTCAAGTATATCTTGGGACATGGAAACAGTACATTTTGCTGGCAGAAAATTGCTTCAGAAAAGTACAATACACTCTATTGGTACCACCTGGCCTACTTCTAAGATTAGGAGTGCTCGAAAAGTTGAGAATCAAACAAACGTTCGATGCATTATTTATTTTGTAAATAGCGAACATGGTCCGAATAGTACCATCATTGCCTATTTCCGATGCAAGTCGAATAATAAAGGGACTCATAGTTACTTGTGATGATACTGCTCGGATTGGCACGTTTATAGCAGAAACTACAATCGGAACATCCTCAGTCTTTTCCGTCAAGAAATCTCTGATGTAATTCTTCGCCACTGAGAACTATATTCTGCGCAATTTTCGTTCACAATTGTACAATATTGCGTACAAATTCCTCATCTCAACCTGGCGGAAATGGCAGAGCAGTGCTTCGATCACCATGAAATAATATCGGATGCAGTTGTAGCATCTAAGTTGAGAGAAAAATGGTCACATTTTCGACCAAATCCAGACGTGCCTGCCTAGTACTCAGTAGTTGGCCAAACCACATACGTGCCTGCCTGTGACTCAATAGTTGGCCCAAACCATACACATGCCTGCCTGTAACTCAGTAGCTGGCCCAAACCAAACACATGCCTGCCTGTTACTCGGTAGTTGGCCCAAACCATACACATGCCTGCATGTTACTCAGTAATTGTCAAAAACCACACACATGCCTGCCTGTTAATCAGTAGTTGGCCCAAATCACACACACGCCTGCCTGTTACTCAGTAGACGGCTCAAACCATACACATGCCCGCCTGTTACTCATTAATTGGCTGAAACCACACATGTGCCTGACTCTTACTCAGTAGTTGGCCAAAACCACAGACATGTCATCCTGTTACTCACTTGGTGGCCATACTACATTTGTGCTAGCCAGTTACTCATATGATGGCTAAAACCACACACGTACCTGACGTTACTCATTTGGTGGCCATAACTAAACACAGGAAATTATCTGTTCAAAATGCCAGTGTTAGAAATAACTGTATTTATGTTAGTCATGATATATAGACCAATCATGTGATATTTAACCCTTATGTAGGTATAGAAAAAAAAGAAGAAAAAGCGTTGTATTATGTATCTGTTATACTTACCTGGAACAAGTCTGGATACTGGTACCTAATCTTAATCAACTCTTATTTAAGGTATCTGGTATCAATTATATAATTTTTCTGACAATTCTAATATTTGTTTTAGCTTAAAATTTTCTAAAATGTACATGAAAGAAACAAAATGTTTCTTGTAATTAAGGAGTATTTCTGCATATAATTTAATCTGGCCGAATTAATGCTGCAGCAGACAGGCAGTATTATTGAAAAGATAGTTCTTTGAAGCCATGTAATTAACTGTTTAGATTTCTTTTTATCTATTTATTTTACATTTACAATGCTGTTTAACTGAAATTCTCTCTCTCTCTCTCTCTCTCTCTCTCTCTCTCTCTCTCTCTCCTTTTCATCCTCTTTAGTTAATCCTTCCATGTATCTAGTATTTTCTAACATGTATATTTAATGGAGTAAATGTTATTATGCTGCAGTCCATGTGTGCCTTTAGCAGTGTAAGTAAAGGCCTAATATAAGTTATGAAAAATTTCTTTCTGACTCATTTGTTTACATTAAGGTCATGTCAGACTTGTTAAAGTAAATTAAGTGTTACTTTAAGTTGTTTATAACCATTTGGTGAGTGAACTACTTAAGTAGGATGAACATAGCTTTTTATACAAAAGACAATCAATGCCATCTGGTAGTCCTCTAATCAGAGTAAACATGTAAACATTTGTGATATATCTTTCTCTTTCAAGATCCCTTGTAAAGAAAAAAATTTAAAAATTACAGGAACTTTTCATCTTGTATTTGTTATTGTTTTCGTAAAAAAGACAAAAAAGGTGAAAGAAACATTTCCTTGAACATGTTAAAGACCCCTGAGAATAGCAGCTTCAAACTTCTTCATTATTGAATTCATCTCTACACATGAAATGAAATGACCAGATGTCACCCAGTATGACAACCATAACTAACATGACAAATGCTCTACATTTGCTCCATATACACTTTATAGAGTTTGACCAAATACACTTTATAGAGTTGGACCAAATACACTGTATAGAGTTTGATCAAATACACTTTATATAGTTTGACCAAATGCACTTAATAGAGTTGGACCAAATACACGTTATAGAGTTGGACCAAATGCACTTTATAGATTTGGACCAAATACTCTTTATAAAGTTTGAGCAAATACACTTTATAGAGTTGGACCAAATACATTGTATAGAGTTTGATCAAATACACTTTATATAGTTTGACCAAATGCACTTTATAGAGTTGGACCAAATACTCTTTATAGAGTTTGACCAAATACACTGTATAGAGTTTGATCAAATACACTTTACATAGTTTGACCAAATGCTCTTATAGAGTTTGACCAAATACACTTTATAGAGTGTAACAATACACTTTATATAGTTTGACCAAATGCAGCAGCAGAGAGAGTGGACCCTACAACTTTTTAGAGACCTTATTTTTGAAATTTAAGGGTTCCTACGAAGGCTGAAAAAAACGTTTTTGGCTCAACAGTAAAAACTTCTCTAATTGACCAGATTTTTTCTGATTTTTTCACAATCTGGTCACTACGCGTATGTCGTCCACCCTCTCTGCTGCTATGGTTTTTATCCAAAAATTGTATCAAGTCCATTACGATATCTTGACCTCGGATCATGTAAATTTATTGTTACAAAACCAAAGGGAGCAGCTTGTGCTTTTGAAAAGAAATTTTTAAATTTGTTCATGTCCATGTCCCCAGAACACCAAGTATAATAAATATTCTGCAGCGTATGATTATCTACGCCATTAAATACAATTAAAACGTTACAGTTATCCCTGATCACTTTTGGAATTTGTGTATAACGCTGTGTAACATAAATCACGTCTGTGTTTTTGTGACGGCCTCGAGAAAATATTCTAGCTGGATTTGATTGTTTGTCCAGCATAACATCATCGTATACCACGAGGTTATTAATGAATCCATCCAGATCATCTACGGATGGCGCTTCATCAATATCAGTAATAAAGTCTATGACATTGTCTTCATGCAACAATTTTGCGTTTCATTAAAATCTTTAAGTACTTCGTAACATCGCTGATCATCTACAGATGGCGCTACTAAATACAATTTATCCCACTTGAGCCATCGCATTATTAGATTAAGTAATAATTGCGTTTTTCCACTTCCAGATGGGCTTATTATAATCATTCTGATAGAATTTGGTAACGCTGGATGGTGCTTTACTGGTTCTTGTTTTCGTGTCGCAGAAAAGTCAATTATATCCATATAATTAATAATATGAGTCTATATTGTGTTCGATGCAGAGCATCTACACCTACTACTGAATTAACGACAATAACAACAAAAAATAAAAGACGATCACTTACAGGTAAGTGTGTGAAATGTGGCACCAAGAAATATAAACTTATTCCAACAAAGACAGGTGGGGGTGATATTGCTGCTTCGTTAGGAAAATTACCAGGAACTCCATGGGCTAAATACCCCGGTGAGAAACATTTACCCGGATATAATTATTGTGGTCCTGGAACTCGTCTCGATATCAGACTCGATAACCAAGATCAACCAAAACCAGGAGAGTATCCAGTAAATAAGATTGATCAAGCGTGTCACGTTCATGATGTCGCGTATAAAAGTAAAGATTTGCAACAACGACATTTCGCAGATGTGAAATTGATTCACGCGTTAAATTCTATACCTAATAAATCTCTCAGAGAATCTCTCGCTAGCTTTCTAGTAAAACTGCTATGAAAGGTAAACTAGTGCTAGGGGCTGGTAATTAATTATATAACTATCATAATGGAATCTGTTTATTATTCCCCGAGAGGATTCTGGAGAGGTAAAGCAGCGATTAGTAAACTCGCCGAAGCAGCAAAAGTTTCACGTAATGTTGCTGCATCATGGTTAGCACGACAGGCAATATGGCAAATCTTCCTAAGTCCACCTAAAAGAATTCAGTATGCGCATTTTGATGTTAGCGTTCCTAATGAAGTTCATCAAGCGGATATACTGTTTTTACCACACGATACCATTAAAACACGTGGACGAAAATCACTCACGTACAAATACGCATTGACTGTTGTTGACATTGCGAGTAGATATAAAGAAGCGGAGCCATATCAACAAAGACAGCATCTGAAGTTGCACCTGCGTTTGAGCGCATTTATCAACGTGGTGGTCTACGATGGCCACGGTTATTACAAGTTGATCCTGGTAAAGAATTTCTTGGAGTAGTATCATCGTTGATGAAGAAACATAACGTTAAAATCAGACGAGGACATACTGAAATTCATCGTGATCAGGCAATCGTTGAACGATTTAATAGAACACTTGCTGAGCGGTTATTTGGATACCAATATGCAAAGGAAATATCTACTGACCTCAAGGATAGATCTCGTGAATGGGTTGCAAGATTACCGAGTGTGATAGCTGCGTTGAATAATGAAATTACTCGTGCAACTTCCATGAAACCTTCTAATGCGATCAAAAAAAAATATATATACCCCGTAGCTATAACGGACAACAACCTCAACCAGTATTAGGTAATGTTACAGTTAGATATTTATATGAACCTGGCGAACTTGAAGGTGGTAAAAAAAGAGCAACCGATCCTATCTGGAGCGTGACTACACATAAAATTTCTAGCGTGGTAAGATCCACTGGTAGACCTCCAATATACAGACTAGATTCTACAGCTCCTCAAAGTGGATTTGTACGTGAACAATTGCAAATAATTCCTGAGGATACGCAATTACCACCAAGCTCAATTTTGTAAACGTCCAGAGCCTCGACGTCAATTACACTCAAGACAGGTCAACATCACATTATCACGTGTATGACCGAGATCACTATTAATTCTGTCTACGGTAAATTGCCTTGGATTATTATTTGAATGCTGCCATGACATATTACAGTTGCAACTTGCGCAATGATTGTTCTGTTGTTGTCTTAATGTTATAATAAATTCAGCATCAAGATCAAAGTCACGTTTATTTTTTTTGTCACACTGTTTATAACTGACTAATTTTTTTATTGATGTCGATATTGTTAGTGATTTCTTCAGTTATTACGTAACCTACAATAACTCTACGCAGTTGCGATATTCTCCTGACTCGAGATACGGCGAGATAGACAAAATTTGACCATTCAATACGATCATCTACAATCCAGATTCTAGTATCAGTTATAGTTAATCCCTGCGACGAGTGAATCGTTATAGCGTATCCTAACGTCCATGGCGATTTATCCATGTTCAACGCGTTCTCAAAGACATGAACAGCAACCAACACAATATCATTCAAAACAAGATTCTGTACCCTTGGTGGAATCAAGGTATCTGGTATTTCAACTTCAATATTTTGTCGTCGAGTATCTGATGGGCGATAACACAAAGGTACAGGTAGATCCGGAAACTTTTCTTTATGTAACGTAAATAATTTCTTTTGTAGTTCATCACGAACTATCTTTCTACTCGCGACTATCAAATCAGCAGGTCTCGATAAAATCCAAAAATCATTCATAGTTGTCTCTGCAATTACTTTACGCAATATCTCGCATTGTATTTGATCTGGCTGAAGTCTGATTAATCTTTTAAGCTCTTTTAGCGGTTTATCAATAGCTCTATGGTCATCATGTATTTCTTCGTAATAATCTACGTTATTCTTCAGCCATTCATGTGGAGACTGTCCAACAAAGGGTGGTGGTTGACCATTATCGCCACACATAATCACAGCAGTATTCTTTGTCAATAACCATTCAAGAAATGTTTTTAGTGTTTCTAACGACACCGTGCATATCTCGTCCCATATGATATACCTGGGTATATATTTTTCACCCATCCGCGATGGGGTCCATGTATCTCCGCACCATCTAAAGAAACTGTGATATGTACATGATTTTACTCCTCGTTGCTTTATTTCTCTAGCAAGTTTATGTGTAGGTGTCAAAACGATTATATCTGAGGTATTATTTATAAATAAATTAATCGCACGAGTTGTTTTACCTGAACCACCACACCCATTAAGATAAACGGTTTTATGTCTAGATACAGGATCATACATAGATGGTGCAGATGACTTTGATACTTGATTATTATTTCTGTAATATGTCTCCGCAATTTCAACATCGGCAGATTCAGAATAACTAAGTATATTTTCTTGTTTTATCCTCCATGTCCCCCATTCACCATTACCGAGTTTTAATAAATCTTTATATTTTTTATGTACATAAAATGAATCCGTAGCGACTCTGACAGCGTTACGAGGAAATCTGTTTATCATCGATAATAGATTTATCGAAACGTACGCTAGCATCGAAGATCTTAAATGAGTAAACTGTGGTGACTCGCCATCAGTATAGCTCACAATGGTACCTAGTTTTGTTCCATCTGATAAATAAGCATTACATCTGTTTATAAATGTGTTTTTCTCCGTTGTATCAGCGATTATAAAATCTAGTTCAGCATCATCCATAATCAATCTTGTACACGCTCGTTTATGATCATGTGATCCTCCTTGTGTAAACTTACCGATTATTTTTCTGCCGAGATCTTTTGCAAGTTTCTCATCATACTCGTTCCTGCATTTACTTATTTTAATGATATGATCTTCATCAATATCAGGAAATTCTTTCCTGGTATCATCGATATTAAATCTGTCCGGTTCTGGCAACCAAACTTGCTTCTGTGAACTATACGATATAATCGCTTCAGTTACTCTCAACGATATTAAAAATCCAGCATCAAGCATATATCGCAATAGTACTATCGGAACCCAACGTCGCTCTGAAAAATGTTTTCCGAACCAAGTATAAGTAATCGCATGGAGATCTTCTCTAAACTCGAATGATTCTACATAAGCAAATCCTGTTAAGTCAAAATCTGGTAAGGGTCCGTTTATTGCAACCCTGGTCATGTTATGTGTAGGATGTCCGAATCTCTTAAAGTATTTAGAACATTCTCCATATCCAAGAAAACTTCCAGGATAACACGCTACCATATCAACCGAGATAACATCATTGTAATCGTATTTGGTGTTCCATAATCCACCGTGTCCATATTCTATACAACTTTTCTTGACATCTTCAAGAAATTCCGATCGTGTCGTTTTCATGAATTTTTCTCCTGAGCGAAATGAGCAGCGACTGACGGAACAGTAAAACAGTTATTCAATAATTGTCTAACTATGACATCATCAGAGGTATATTCACGCCAAAGGCGTTGCGCAAGATGTTCCATTTCCTCATGGAGAGATTCTGTACGATAAATATCACCATTAGGTCGTACAAATTGATCGTAATGATTATATTCCGAACTCTGAAATAACCAAACAGAAACAGGATCGGTTTTACTAATATTTTTAATAAAATCAAAGATATCACCGTCATAAAATTTAACCGTTCTATCTCGTGGAAATATTGTTACTGCAGCAGTCCATGCGTGCGCGTTATGATCAATAATATCTATCGGAGTTCCATTTTTTATATATTTCGGTTTGTACAAAATCTCTCCGGTTAACGTTTTCACTGCTATTGGAAATCTTAATTTTTTCTCTAGCTCAGCAACGTCGCTGATAGACGCTCCGGTATCTTTAACCGACTCTGCCCATGTGTTTATTTTTTTAAGTCTTAAATCTGTTAAGCCATTACCACGTATCGCGTTTGTAAAGTGTTCTGTAACTCGCTCAGCCACGCAATTTATCCTCGTTGACGAAATCAGTGATGACAATTTCATCGGTTTGAGATCTGCAACATCAGGTTTATCATTCAGCGGAAATATTCCATAGACAACCGCAGTTACAGGGTACGATTTCTCATAATACGGTTTATCAATGCCAGTAAGTATTCCAGGTTTGGATCTGTTATTTAAGAGAACAATATTACCCCCGGACTGCACACGGACTGGATCACGCTTATCACGAATAATCCAGATATCGTCATCTGTCTCTACAATAAACTTTATTAAAATGAAATATTTTTGATTATCAAGGTGATTAATAATTACTTTTCCCCGTTTGTCATTCATCATATTAACGATATGTCCTATCCTGAAAGTTGACCATGCATGAACTGCACCATCGTCACGAAATTCCTTCTTGGCCTCACGGATACGTTTAGTTATATCCATATTCGTTAAAGCTAGATCTTGCATCGAAATACTAATTTTATACTCGGGTAGTCTGTCAAGATCGAATCTGGTTGCGTAGGGTTCAATTGCGGATAATTTTTCCATATTATAATTAAGGCAAATATATATTTAATTGAACATTAATCTTTTGTATATGATTCAACCAAATCATTGCCACTGGTTAAAAATCGGTTATACGTCTCCGTGTAACAGAACATGCGTGAATGAATACTGTAGTTATCATATGCAATGCGTCAGAAATGGGAGTCTAGGACCAAAACCGTGTATTGTGTGTAGTGCTGGAGTGCGAGGAAAGACTCAACTGTGTGCGCAATGCGGTGGTAAAAAATACAGAGAGTTGAAACGATATTACGATAAAAAATATAACGCTGACTCTCCTATAAAAACCGAAGAAGATTATTTGGCTAGATTTTCAAAAAACAATGATTTAGACAAATAAATATTATATATAAATGGAACAAAATGAGTTTGTGTCACATCCAATCATTACTAATTATGAAGCGTCTCGAGAAGGTGTGATTAGAAACTGCAGATTGAAAAAACCAGTCGGTAGTATTACCAATAATGGTTATCTTGCGTTTAATACCAAAGGAAATAAACATTATTTATCACATAGATTTGTGATCGAGTGTTATTTTGGACTGATCAAAGATGGGTATGTGGTGGATCACATTAACGGCGATAAGCTTGATAATTCACTTGGAAATCTACGTATTATCACGCAAAGTGAAAACTGCAAGTTTGGGAAAACAGGTCGCGCAAGATATACTGTAAAACCTGTTAAATCAGTGAATGCAGATGGTGAAGAAATTGTGTTCAAGTCAATTAATTCTGCTGCCAAATATTTTGACATAGTACCACCTTCAGTACAATACGCGGCAGAAAATATGCAGAAATCTGCCTTTTCCAAAAGATTTGCACAAAAAATTAGGTTTCAATACGTTTAGTCTACCGTATTTTTAATATTACCAAATGATCCAGCGCTCCGTCAAGTATAATGATCGTAGTTGTCCGCTTATACGAGTTAATGTCAAAAGCTATCCTGATTGTCCATACTTGTCAATATGTGTAGGTTGCATTATACTAAGCAGAATGTTGATTTTCCCAAGGATTTTGTTTAGCTATTATCACAGTCCCTGACTCTGTCAAGGGTTCATCATTATCGCTGTCATTTTCACTCGTATTTTCACTCGTATTTTCACAATGCTCTCTTAATTGTCTTATACGAAAGTTCATAATCTTTCTCTGTTCGTATTCATGAGATAATTCTAGCTTGATTTTGTCAATAGCGTTTGAGAGAGGCACAAACAATTTTACTTGATCATCAGTGACAGTTGCCAGTGACTTTAACATTCCTTGCTGGATAATTTTCATAAACTTGTAATCAGCGGATAGCGTAAATCTGTTCTCGTTCTTTCGTTGTTGTAATGAGTCAAAATCACATAGAATCTTTTCAGCATTAAGATTGTCAGATACATTGATACCGTTATGTTGTAATTTTTTAATCGCAGAAACAATGACATTGATATTTTCAAAATTCATTATATAATAAGTGTTTATTTAATATAAAAATAAACAAAAATATACAGCGCGGGGTGATATTCGGTCTACCATTCCATAGTTGTATCAGATAAACCTAATGAGGTTCCGAATCTTTGTTTAGACATTTACCCCCCAAGAGACCCCTAAATATCCGTAACCGAAACTTTAGAGGCTCAGAGGGTTGTCTGTACGTGTTATTTGTTTACCCCCGAAAGAATTCCTAGATATCCGTAACCGAAACTCTAAGAACTCAGAGGGTTGTTTATACACGTGTAGGTCTTATTTTAGTGACCAATCAGATTCTGTTTATTGCCTTACAAGAATTCCTAGATATCCGTAACCGAAACTCTAAGAACTCAAAGGCTGATTGGTCTTTGTGACCTGGAATCTCATTAGGTTTATTTTTAGTTTTGCGATTGTGTCTTTTGGAATGGCCCTTGTGTGGGGTACCCCTTTAGTGAAGTCACAAGGTCACGACCTCATATCACCCCCCGCTGTATATTTTTGATGAGATGATGATGATGATGATGATGATGATATGATGAAATGCCGTCTTCACGCCAGCACACCAACCCATAACTATCAACCAATGGGTGATTCACAAAAGTGAATCCACCACGTGTTGACGTAGTGGATTGGTGTACTCTGAAGACGGGGGGGGGGCTGGAGCCCCCAATAAATTATAAATCTTGGCCTAAAATCGCCCCCGCAGACAATTTGTCTTTCTCGGGTTTCGAACCACGACCCTCCGGATGAGAGTTTCTACGCGCTATCAATTGAGCTATCGGACCTTGTTATAAATACATATTGAAAAAGTTAGTATGTGTTTACCAATAGCCTATTTCCTAAAAACTACAATGTTCTTAACAAAAACCACAGTTTTCTGTGTAAATGGGATTTTATATTTCTAGTTTCCAAAAAATATATATAATTCTATATAACATTGAGTCTATGCGTATAAGCCATAACCAAGGAAATTGATTTAGTCATAGCAGATGTTCTTAAAATAACTTTACGCTGCACATATACACAGCCGTTATGGAATAATCAATATGCAGCCCAACCTTCTAGATAATAGATTTCGATTGTGCACTGTGCGCGGATTTTATGTAAACAAAGAATATAGTATTATAGACATCCGGATATTTTTTTTTGTTATGAAAAACGCATTATGATAACGCTCTATGAGCGTACATACAGGTTTATATTTAGTTCTTCATTTCTTGTGTCCAGAATGCGATTGCTTTGGTCTGTAAGTTTAAAGTGTATCCTTGATAATAACGGATTATGAACTCGCAGGTACACGGGGTTAATTGGTTCTGATACAATTAACGAACCGGGAGGGACCAACGGACTAAAACTGTATAATATGTACCCTTGCTGGGTCTGGCTAGACTTAGAAAGATCTACCTGATAGCTACCTTCAATAACATCACATACCAGATTGATTGCAATTGTTGTTGTTATATTTACAATGCCCGGCGATATATGACGTCCGGCACCAAAGGGATTGTTATTGTGTTTTAGTATAACCGGTGGTGGGGCTATTTTTTTCCATGATTCAATTACTCCCGGATAATATTCTTCAATAAGATCATTTAATGATTTCTTCATTTCAGCGTTATTTAAATCTGATATAACAAATGTTTGTAAATCTTTTTCTGTTATTTTATAATGATCAAGAAATACTTGTTTAGATTCTGGATTTGTGTAACGATTTCCATCGAATTTAGTCGCAGTGTTTATAATACTTCGATTGACGATGTATAAATCGAATAAGACCCCATTTAAATGTTTTATTGACTCGATTATTTGCTGCTTTACACTTTCATTATAATGTTGTGATAATGAAATAAGTAAATTTCTTAAATCATTAAACGTTTTATCGTATTCAGGTTTAAGAGTATCTAAAAAATGTTTAATAAATCCTACATCAACAGTATAGAAACTAATCTTTGTCTTGGTGTCTGTGTTAAGAATAAATAATGCTTTATTCAACTTGGGGATCCTTTTACCGTCAAAATCGGTAAAGTAATATCTATCGTCGTTTGGAAATCCAAATCTTGTATTACTCCATGGTTGTTT
This sequence comes from Megalonaias nervosa, assembly GCA_016617855.1. Classification (NCBI taxonomy): domain Eukaryota; kingdom Metazoa; phylum Mollusca; class Bivalvia; order Unionida; family Unionidae; genus Megalonaias; species Megalonaias nervosa. Next base: position 29,962 of record JAECUM010051987.1, on the reverse strand, counting down.
TCCTCGATATTCTGGATCTTTAATGAATTTTTCTTCATTCGTTTTAAACTCATTTTTAGTTGGTTCTGAAACTCCATTATAAACAGGTGCGACTTCAGGCCATCCTAACACTGATCTGATCGAACTTTGATAAATATCTACGAGGTAATCAGGAGAATCTATTTCAATCGCCGCTGATAATGTTGGTTCGTAAACAGTGATCGCTATTTTAGATTCTTTCCCTGTGATAGATTTAATTCTGCGTTGAAATTCATTGTTGATCTGTTCTATTTCATAACTGCCAGTTGTAATTCCAACAACTTGCCAATCAGGTGTTCCATCTGGTTTATTTTTATTCGCAAATACCAGTGAATTATTTGCTGGTTGTCCACCAAATGGTTTTGACCTGATATTTGGCCAGCTATGATAAACTCGTAATTGCGCTAGCGCTATTTCCTTTGCTGGAATTGCAGTTGGAAAATTAACGCTAAATTCAGGATTGGTTGAACTTAATGATATCATAGTAGTTTTTGACGGCGTTGTATTAGCTACGATCTGCTGAAGTAATTCTAACGATGACATTATTATTATCGTTATTATTTAATTCTCCATCTTTCCGTTATTGTCACTAGCGATTATGAATGCTTCATCGTAGGTTTTCATTATCGTTACGAACTCCTCATCAGATATTTTACCATCACTGAGATACGCTGAAATATACGAGCATAATTTAGTGTAGGCGGTTGTTGCTGTGTGTAATTTCATTATGTACTCGTTTAGTTTATCATTTGTACACGTAGATATTTTCTTAGCGATAATACTGAAAATACCTGCGCATGTTGTTGCCGTTGAAACTATAATTGTTACAACTGCAGGCGCTGTCATCGTTATTGTTGATAGTAATAATCCAGTTCCAGCAATAACAGCAGAAACCGAGTATACCACTATATCAATAACAACCATACGTCGCCGATATTTTTTTACCTTTATCGTGTAATCGTCGATGATATTTTTTAGTTTAGTTTGACACTCACATACTTGAGCGTATCTGTGACGTTGAACATCGATAAATGATTCTTTATTCATTATATTTATCTAGATAACTAATTGAGGAGTTTCAGCTACAAATTAAATACACCACCAATAAGTCGCTGCGGTTAACTTTTTATCATTCGCTATCAGCATAAACGTTTCCTCGACATCTTTGTTTAACACTATAGACACAATTCCAGAAAAATCATCGGTTGAATGACGCCATGGAAATGTGGTAAATATACTGAATTTTGCACTGCTAAACACAGATAATCTATATACACCAGTGACCTCTGCGGTATGTTTAAAAGTGTTATTTTGCTGCGACCATGTTGCTTTTCCTGATGCTACCGTATATACCATGTTAATGATCTGTTTGTGTGGAATTTTAACGAGATTAGTTTTTTCAATGATATTAGGAATTCCAGTAACAATATCGTTGATTTTCATGTTAATGTCAACGAGATTAATAATAACAGTTGGTGGAGTTCCAAAAAATTCGTTAATAACTCTGTTTACATTTCTATGAAAATTTAGAAATGTTTGTACATGATTAAAATAATCAGTTCTAAATGTAGCAATTTCATCATTGATTGTCGTTAACGAAGTCGTTATTGAAATTTCCTTATCGTCGATGTATTTCTTCGTTGCGGCGTCAAAATCTGTTTCTGGTGTTCTGAGATTATTAATACCATTATTATTCACGTCGAGAAATGCACGCATTATACCACCGCGCACTGACACGTATTTGGATTCTTGATCATCGACGTATTTTTTTGTTGCTGCGTCTGTATCTGCGATTGGATCTCCAAGATGTGTAATTTTTCTTCTTGACATAATAATGTCACCGGTAAATACATCACCAGTTTTCTTAACATAATCGTTAACCGATTTACCGGAATCCTGTATTTTACCCTGGTCAGTGAAAGTAACGATATTATTAACAACCGCGTTGGGAATTCGTATAAGTACATCTAGTAGTTGTATTTTACTCGTTTTTAATCGTCCTTGTTTGTCCTGAAAAACGACGACTTCATTTTGATCCACACTTGTGATATTTAATAAATCATCGATTTCATTTCTGAGCTGATCAAGAGTTGCATATTTAGATAAATCGACCTTCTTTATTCTTTCCGAGTAGATCTTCCATAAATATCTACCATTATATTTACTGATATCTGTTTAAGTGTTATGACGTAGTGTAGTGAACGCGTGCACGACTTTATGAGGCGGTGCTGTTGATTTTGATACAGCATCAAGCACAGCGAGGGTTTCACGACCGCATATTGGAGGATCAGTTATTTTTTGTGTTGGTAGCGTTGAATACCAGATTGGAATATCACCGGTAACGTACTTTAAAAATTCTTTTGGCGGTGCTAATCCATACGAATCGAAATAAATAATTCCACGTGGATCAATTGCATATCCTACCCAGTGCGTGCCTGGGCCAGAGTTTTTATCGAGATTAATGATACCAGTTTCAATATTGTTTGGTTTTTTTGGTAATTGGTCGCGCATAAAAACACCTCTGAAATTTTTTATTTTTAATTGCTTAGGAGCATTAAGTAAATCAAAATTGGACATAGGTGATATCAGTAAACTGTCCCGGGAAGCCTTAGACCCTTTCCGTACCACGAATACTGGGTCCCTGGTAATCTTAGACCCTTTCCGTACCACGAATACTGGGTCCCTGGTAATCTTAGACCTTTTCCCTTTTTTTTGATTCCTTCTCCGGTTGCTTTCTTTAACGCCATTCCAGCAGCAGTTCCAACAGCACCCAGCTGCTTTTGCAACAGCTGGGGCTGCAGCCGCTATTAAAGCTGGTATAGCTGCGAGAAGTGGAAATATACCACCCGATTTAGCGATGTCTTTGATGGCGCCCGCAGAAAAATTAAGTTTAACGCCTTTATTTGATTTTTTAGCTTCATTGAAGTTTTTGAACTGACGCTCGGTCAACGATAATTTATTTGCACCGGTCATTTGTTCTCGCTTTAGGGATATTTTTATTCCACAGTTATTTTTTGATGCTGATTGCAGCTTTTTAATCTGATCAGGAGTCAGACTCACACTAACGTGATGATATGACATTATTAATATTATGAACGATCTAATTACATGTTTATTTACATATTTTCTACTGAGGCATCAATAACTCTCATTCGTCCACCAACACCTTCGAGTAACATCGATTTATCGCTGAGTATAACAGCAATTGCTCTATAATTAGGAATAGCTTCTATTGTCACACGAGCTCGAAAATGTATATCTACAACAGATTGTCTGGTTAAATCTAAATGTTCTAGTGAAAAGTAATAAATCGGATACAGCGATGTAAAATCTAGCTGCGATATTTGTAAACCAGTATCAATATTTTGATCACGTCCCATGAACGACATTAATCGATGATATGCACGTGCTACATGATTTTGATCGAAATTTAACAAAATATCCTCGGATGGTTCTTGGTGTCCATTTATCCTTAATGAAACTTCAGAAACACCGAGTTGGTCAAATATCATGTGACTACGTGTTTGATCGTTTACTCGTACAGCATTTTGAAACGCAATAAATATATGTCTTGGTGCAGAAACACCTTGCTGAGAAGCTATCTGCCATGTAAATAAACCATCAATTGCACTCTGAATAACATCTGTGGTCATTGTTAACCATGACAACGTTGATTTACCGCCTTGACTCATAAAAGATAACAACCGGTCTTCTTCAGATATTGACGGAGTCATCACTGGCATCCACAGGGAAAATTTTGTTAGTATTACTATACCCTCATTACCAATTGCTCTCCATAATGCATCATTGTCTGTGCCTTTTTGTACTAGTACAACTGTGTGTTTGGCTCCTAAAATGGCTTTTCTGACATTTCTACAGAATCTAAAGATATGTGACAGTGGAATTGCACATGAAAATCTTCTCCTATCGCCTCTTAACATTGATTTACGTGCTGCAAATCCTAAGTTAAATTCTGTATTTGGAAAATATAGATCTTCAATAGCAGTAGCAACAGGAGGAACAGCTCGATTATTGGGCTGTCGAGTAACCTGATTTCTGTTATCAGGATGGTCAGAAGTATCCTTGACAAACATCATTGATGGACCAGCTGATATTGAATAATCGTCGCTCTATCTCGCAAGACCAAGTATTGTTGTAGCAACATCAACGTCTTTCTGGATTGATTCAATATTTTTTCCGTCAATCATGTACGTAGCGCTATCAAATAACGCCATAATACCATTATTAACAAAACCAACCCTAACATCAGCGGCGTATGCTACTGGTGCTGCATGATTAGCGTTATTTAAAATTTCACCTTCAAATTCGATAAATGCTTCAGCGGGTAAGAAATATCTACTTGTATCCTGAACCTGTAGTTCAATTCGTCCACGCTGATTTGGAATTCGTGCGTCATAAGAATAGTACTGATAATCGCGCACAGATTCATCTTTGAGAACTGGTGCATCCATGTCAAACGCGGGGTCAGATATGCGCTTAAACATCTTTATTATTATCGTGTTCATCTAACTCGAAGACCACTTCCTGCTATCAAACTAGCGGTTATATTTTTTTCCTTTTCCGACATTGGTACATCAACCAACTCCGCTAGTTTTTGATTAGCGGCTTGATTTATTATTTTACTGACATTTGCTGGCATCACTTCAGTGCTAGCCAATTTCACAGGTTGACGTCGGGTCGCTTGTGGTCTGCGTATTAATCTTGATAGTCTATCTTTGATTGCTGAGAATGTTTTGCTAGCAATATTACCAACAGCGCTTGTACCTTTTTCACGAACAACATCAATAGCTTTCATTCCTAGTTGCTTTGCAATCGATATTGTTTTTGGGGCTATTCTTCTAAACAAACCCTGAACAATATCACCTAGTCCATCTCCGTGGGTCGTTTTGTATACCGGTAATCGAGAGTTTATTACCCTGACCATGGTAGGTCCACGAGTATTGTGTATAATCATTTTATTATTAAGTGACTTTATCACTAATTGTATCTAATCACTGTGGTAGTCATCGGCGATTTCATTAATGAGAGACCGATATACATTAATATCCATGATACCGCCTGTAAATAATCGTTTACAAATATCAGCTGCTTCATTAATGATTTATGGGGAATTATTACCAGCTCGTTTTCCTCCAATGAGAATTTCTAATCTATCAACATCAGCAAGAACGTTATTGGGACAGGTAATAAGACCACTTCCTAGACCACTTCCAGTTGCTTCGGAAGCGTCTTGAAATTCTTCTTCTTCTTCCTTACCTGTTGTTTGGACTGATTGTAATCGTTTTTTTTTTTTTTTGTAGTTGTTGTAGATTTTGTTGTAATTGTTTTATTTCTTCTTGTCGTTTTTGTTCTCGTTGTTGTAGCTTTTGTTGTAGTTGTTGTGCTCGTTGTTGTCGTTCTTGTTGTTGTTGTGTTAGTTGTGGTGATGATTTAAGTTTTGGTAATGATGGTGATGATGGTAATTCAAATTGTGGTGGTGATGATGATAATTCAAATTGGGATGGTTGTGGTGGTGCTTTTTGTTGTTGTTTTGGAGGGTTTTTTTTCTTTTGCTTTCTCTCCTCTCTTCTTGATTGAATTAAATTATCAATTTTCCTAACATAACTCTGATATAATGGATCATTATCTCTAGCTTATTCAACATTCATACGTATGCGATATAAATATTTTCGCCATTGTTCACTGGTTTTAATATTTTTTACGTGTTCAGGTTTCATTAATTTACTTCTTTGACCAAAACCATCCACAGCAAACTCAACTAGTTGATCTTGGTTCAAATTATTAATTATCGTAATAGTTTCTTCATAAAATTTATTTTTCAATTTAGCAGTACTTAATTTTGGTTTAGGGGCTAGTGCTTCATCACCTTCAGGTTGATCTTCATACTCAAGTATTTCCTGGACTGGCATCGCAGCAGCTATTTCAGCTGGAAGTTCTTCAAGAATCTTTTTTGTCTTTTTTGTTCTTCTTGCTATTTATTCAGTTGCTTCAGCGGTTTTCTCTAACACAGGTTGAATACCTTTAGTGGTCTCAGTGATAGGTTTAAATAATTTTTTGTATCCTCTTCAAATTCAACTTGAGATTCCTGACGCGATTGTAGTTGTTGCTTAACAGAATCACGAACAGGTAGATATTTTTTAATTGCCTCTAGTCGCTCTCGAGATAATTTAGCTGAGTGTGATTCTCCAATACTCATTATTGATAATATCTATACTGGCTGTTTAATTTATAGCAGCAGAGAGGGTGGACGACATACGCGTAGTGACCAGATTGTGAAAAAATCAGAAAAAATCTGGTCAATTAGAGAAGTTTTTACTGTTGAGCCAAAAACTTTTTTTTCAGCCTTCGTAGGAACCCTTAAATTTCAAAAATAAGGTCTCTAAAAAGTTGTAGGGTCCACCCTCTCTGCTGCTAATGCTCTTTATAGAACTTGACCAAATACACTTTATAGAGTTTGACCAAATATACTTTATAGAGTGTGACTTTATAGAGTTTGGTCAAATAACACTTTGTAGAGTTTGACCAAATACTTTATAGAGTTTGACCAAATTGAGCAAGAACATTAGTACAGCAAGGACATTAGTACAGCAAGGACATTAGTACAGCAAGGACATTAGTACAGCAAGACATTAGTACAGCAAGGACATTAGTACAGCAAGGACATTAGTACAGCAAGGACATTAGTACAGCAAGAACATTAGTACAGCAAGACATTAGTACAACAAGGACATTAGTACAGCAAGGACATTAGTACAACAAGGACATTAGTACAGCAAGGACATTAGTACAGCAAGAACATTAGTACAACAAGGACATTAGTACAGCAAGACATTAGTACAGCAAGACATTAGTACAACAAGGACATTAGTACAGCAAGGACATTAGTACAACAAGAACATTAGTACAGCAAGAACATTAGTACAACAAGGACATTAGTACAGCAAGACATTAGTACAGCAAGGACATTAGTACAGCAAGACATTAGTACAGCAAGGACATTAGTACAGCAAGAACATTAGTACAACAAGGACATTAGTACAGCAAGGACATTAGTACAGCAAGAACATTAGTACAGCAAGGACATTAGTACAGCAAGACATTAGTACAGCAAGACATTAGTACAACAAGACCTTTTGAGTTTTACAAATGATGCTAATCTGTCATCAGATACTGCCACTATTACTAAAATTAAATTTGTCAGTCCTTTTTGTGATGTGATATGTATTTCTTTATGGGTTTTTTTTTCTTTATTTCAGCATTTTTTTCTTTTCAGTCCAGGATTATGGCAGCTGGTTAAACATCGGAACAAGCATCAGTCAGTACGTTATTGTCATGTCAATGATCGTATTTCTCATGCTTCTGTTTGGGCTTTCCTACATTCTCACTAATGTTCAAATTTTGTCAAGGAAATTCCATTGTCAGTAGTACTAATATATGGATCAACAGTAATTTAGTCATACAGATTAGCAAAGCACATTTGCATTTAATAATGAATAAGAATAATTTGGGTATATCCAAGAAATATTTATGTCTTTTATGCCTGTTTATGAGCATCATACTTATTTTTTCTTTTTGTTACTTTTGATAGTAAAAAAGCTTTTTTGTTCTCATATTTTCTGCGTTTTATTTGTTTACAAAGCAGACCATTGTAATTTTTGTGACATTCCATCTCCATCAACCTATCTACCCATCCATTACTGACTTCATTTTTTCCATTCCCAGATCTTAATCTGTCTGCACTCATAACTCTTCAATTTTATCCCTGCAACATCTTAATGTGACTGCACACATAACACTACAATTTTATCACTACGGCACCTTAATCTGTCGGCACACATAACACTACAATTTTATCACTATGGCATCTTAATCTGACTGCACACATAACACTACAATTTTATCACTACGACACCTTAATCTGTCTGCACACATAAAACTACAATTTTATCACTATGATACCTTAATCTGTCTGCACACATAACACTACAATTTTATCACTATGGTATCTTAATCTGTCTGCATACATAACTACAATTTTATCACTATGGGATCTTAATCTGTCTGCACATATAACTACAGTTTTATTACTATGATATCTTAATCTGTCTGCACACATAACACTATAATTTTATCACTATGGTATCTTAATCTGTCTGCACACCTAACGCTACAATTTTATCACTACGGCAGCTTAATCTGACTGCACACCTAACACTACAATTTTATCACTACGGCATCTTAACCTGTCTGCAAACGTAACACTACAATTTTATCACTACGGCATCTTAATTTATCTGCACACGTAACACTACAATTTTATCACTACGGGATCTTAATCTATCTGCACACGTAACACTACAATTGTATGACTATGGGATCTTCATCTGTCTGCACACGTAACACTACAATTTTATCACTATGGGATCTTAATCTGTCTGCACACAATTTTGTCAAGATATTTGTGGTCGATATAGATGATATGGTCATTTTTTATGTTCAAGAATGTTGCTTCTCCATCCTATTTCATTAAGTGCAATTATAGCAAAGGTGATTCATGAATGAATCTAAAAATCTTGGAAATCATCTGTTTGCTTTGTTTCAGATATAATAATCAACTTTTACAAGTTGTCTCCCTTACTCTGATTGTGAGTTAGGATTTGCAATTATTATTTATATGCACAGTCAGTGTTACCAATTTTGCTGATGATTACAGTCTAAGAAGATATTTTAATTTGGAGATCACATATGGACAAGATTTAATTTTAACTAGTGGAAGATTTATTAAGTAAAGTCCATGTTTGTGATAAGTGTTTGTAAGGCAATGAGTGATGTTACTATTTGACTGTTATTTAGATTTATGATTTATTTATAAGGCTAATATTAGAAAGAATATTGTCTTGGCTGTGAATAGTGAGCTATAAGTATCATTTTTTGGGGGCAGTGATGGTTGATTGTCAGCAATGTTACTTTGATATTACAGCTTTTGAAAGTGTCTTATTTCTGTGTCTAAAGTGTCTTATATCTATTTCTAAAGTGTCTTATATCTATGTATGAAGTTTATACCCTGATATTCTAGGAAGTTCAGTCAGACTGCCATAAGCAGAAACTTTTGTCACATTGTTGTCAACAATGGCAGAACTTTGTGTTCAAAGTTTTAAAAGTCGAACATCTTCTACAGCAGTTGCAGAATGGAATACTGGTCCAAAACTTTATGTTCCTGTCTCACATGCATAAGCAAAAAGCTTGTTGAATTGATGCCAGCAGTTTGAACATTTTGTGTTAATGTTTGTAAATGTTAAATACATTAAACCCTCACTATAATAAAGCTCACTACTGTGACTTCCTTAATATAACAAACACCCACACTGGATCCCAACCAGAACTTGCACACAAAGTGAATACTTTATTGTAAAGACTGCGTTTGTATACTGAAGAGCTGTATTGACCTCATATCTTGCATTATTGTGAGTACCAGAGTATTATCATTTACTGTATTCACATTATCGTCATTATTCTTATGGCTAATATTTGAACCCTGATATTTTCCAAGGTGCTGACAGAGTAATCTACATCACCATAAAGCTGTTCAGTGTTGAGACACTTTATTTTGTGGAACCCTTATCATTTAGATACAAACACCTAAATAATCATGTTCCTAGCTACTTATTTACTCTTACACTCCTCTGTCAGGTATTCAGCTGTACATGTTGAATATTTACGCTTACACTCCTCCATCAATTATTCAGCTGAACACGTTGAATATTTATACTTACACCCCTCATTCAAGTATTTAGTTGTACACTTTGAGTATTTAAGATTACACTCCTCCATCAATTATTCAGCTGAAACTTTGAATATTTACGCTTACTCTCTTCCGTCAATTATTCAGCTATTCACTACATGTTGAATATTTACTCCTACACCCCTCTGTCATGATCAACTGTAGACTACATGTTGAATATTTTACTTTTACACTCCTCCATCAAGTATTCAGCTGTACACTCTATGTTGAATTTCAAATTTTAAATAATTACATAAATGTAATGAGCATGATACTTTCCTCGCCACCTTTGAACTAATAGTGATTTGAATTATGAATGTTGTAGATTTGCTTTTGCACTAATGCCTTCAAGATGTTTCCAAACTATGCATTATCAAATTGATTAATATTGTATTGTATTTGATAATATAATAATTACAATATTAATGCTGTTTACACAAAAGCTGAAAGCTTATTTGATAAAACATGCCACATTATATGTACAATTTTGCAGTCATACCTATCTAAATCTGGTTGGTTGTAGCCTATGTCAGCCACTAAGAGATCAAATCTCCAGGAATCTTCAGATGACCTGGTTTTAGTTTTGTCACTGGCAGTCCCAGAGATCTTTAAATAGAAAATTGATCTTTCTAAATCTCACAGCTACATGATAATTAGGCCTTACGTTTTTGTTTGTAAAAAATAAAATATGTTTCTATACATGTGTAGTGTGTATTTGTTGTTCTTACCCAAATGAAACCGTTTCAAAGCCTCCTTTTAACCATTTGCAACTATAAACACCAGCACAGTGCCGCAGACTGTTTTCAGCAGTTAAGAGATGCTGAATTCGATTGACCGAAATCTTTTCCGTATTCTGAAATGGGCTGTTTCCAATTCCATCCCATATATGTCTGCTAATAGTTTACTGATATCCACTTCAAACAGTGTGATTTAGTGTGTGATTTAGATTTTTTAACGTAGCTTTAATAATTTTTCAGTCATATCGCTACGATGTCTGCAGTGTGACGGTTTATAGTGATGTCTAGCCCTGGGGCATCATGCTGCAGACATGTGGCATGATGTCCCACCCAGTCACATTATCCTGACACCAGGCCGACCAGTCCTAACACTAACCTCACTTCAAACAGTATTCAATCAGCAACTGGTTTAATGGTAAACTTCATTATCAAAACTTGTCTGTTTATTTTCAAACTGAATGAATAGTGCTGAGAGGTTTGATGTTGTAGTTCATTTATCCATACTGTGGGAAAATTTGTAAGGGTTGTGAGAATTTGTCTTGTGGACGTAAATCTTGTGTTTTAAATATAATTAACAAGAACAAATTCACTAAAAATTGTTAATTTAAATAATTCAAAAAGAATTACTTTTCACAATTTATATCTTCTTGAAAACTCAATTCACACTTGAAAAATTGCATTTTTGTGAGACTGACCCATAGACACTCAGAGTGACCCATAGCATCGCATGGAGAGTGTTGGAAGTATGTATGCTTTGAATCAAATGGAAATATGTTTATGCTTGTTTTTACTGTAAATTTACTTTTGATTATTCAGCCGTTTATAAACTATTGCTGTCCAATAGATTTTTAAAAAGTTGCTACTAAAAATATTTAAATCAGAATAATTTATTATGTTTTATTTAAAGAGCGTTTGATAAATTTGCATATATATGAAGGAAGTGGGGTTTATCATGTTTTTTATGATTTGACATATTCCCCAATATTATCTTTATACACATCCATTTTTCCTTCGAATGCGTTCACCATCAAATTAACGTTATGACTATAAGCTCTACTACCTCCCGAATCCGGCCCTCCCAAAACGAAATCGTCTTTCTGTATACAATATATAGACTAAGGGCAAAAACTCTTGCTTATTACCACCCCTTGCCGCCTGCATGTGTCGCCAGTTTGTCTTCGCTTGTGACTGACAAGTATCGTTCGCTTCGCATCATATGAATATTTGTGCTATTTCCCTCCACTGCGGATTTGTTCATTTAAGGACGTATTAAGGATTATTCTACCTTTGGTATACATTATTTTATTAATGTTGACCATATTTTGTGCGAATTCTTTTCCAACTATGCGGACTTAGTTTCTTCTTTCTCTAACCGCACGGTTCTACGTGTTTGCATTGTATTAGAACGTGTTGAAGTTTGCGTTCGCGCACACTACCTATTTATTTATCACCCCTGGTATAGCGGGTTTTAACGTAGTTAAATATGAGATTTTTTAAAAGTCGGCATGATCTAAAACAAGTCAGAATAAGCTCTAATGACCTTTTTGCCCATTTATTTGAAGGAGAAATGACAACAACCTAAAAAGTGATTTCGGAATTATAATTCTGGAGGTTTTTATGACAGAAGAATGTCCGCAATTCTTTTTTCTTTCTTCCTTTGTGTTTCAGAATCGACCTTAACGACTAAGTATGCTTTGCAAGAATCCAAGCCGGCGAGAAATCCCACGAATCCTTTTTCGTATATACAAAGTGTTCATCGTTGGGTACATGCAACATGTGCGCCAGTTGGTCGGAGAATACAAGGTGAACAGTTCCAAGGAAAACTGCAAGACCCAGGGAGTGAAGTGAGAAATCAAAGCAACGATAGTACTGATATTACATACTAAATTAAAAAACCGATAGCACTGGTGTTTTGGGCCAGACTTGTAGAGGACATTGTACATTTGGAAAATTTCGATACTGTGTGTGTGTGTGTGTGTGTGTGGGGTTCCACCTAGTTCCAGGCAGCCCAGGTAGCGTATGTCCCCACAAGTATGTGCTTCGGGCCTGTAAATCCGGGTGCATGGGATTTATGAATGACATTAATAACTTTACTGTTCGGTTGCAAGGCAGAGGAATTGTGGAGGCAGGCAGTCCAAGAACTGCCCCTCCATTTTCTGCACAGCAACCATCGCCTTATACAGCGACTCTGATTCACCGTCAATGGACCCTGAACAACCTGATTATGGCCTTGAAAACGTTTGTTGAACGACAAGCTCCGCCGCTAAATTACTCCAAAGATTCCAGAACGTAAACCAGCATGGTAACAATTTAAGGTACCCAGAACCAAGAGAAGTTAGTCTTGAATGTCATGTTATCCTGCACGACAAGGCATTCAAACAGAAGAGAGGCACCTACACGATACAATGACGGTGGACAACACTAAGGGAATTGAATAACTATATGTAGTGTAGCAATCTCGCCTACCTCGCAGAATAATCGGATCAGTTGGCAAGAGAAGCACCACCATCGGCTGAGGGGATCGATGCTCGTGCTAAATGAACCGAGAGTTCGAATAAGTATCTAAATTAATCTTGTTACTTACAAGCGCTAGGGCCAGGCCAGGAATCTCTGTTTTAACATAAAACTAGATAACACATTTTAGGTGAAATATAAACAATAATATTACTGCACCGAGTGAAACATCGAGAGGGTCTGCGTATACAGACACCAGATAGTTTAGCGTTTACAGGAATGGCAACAAGCAGGGGCATGCAAAGGCCATGAAAACAACCAAAATGGATGCGCTGCTGCAGTCATTGTTCTAGTTGCCATTGAGTTTACGGGAAGTCTAAGGAGGAAGCTTTGTGCCTGGAGGCCTTCTAGCAAATAATACTAAAACTGGCTCTTTTTGATTTCCTTCTACCAGCTCTAACCTGTGAATATCCATGGACCAGAAAGCATTAGTGCACGATACTGTCCATCTTCCAGCTCAACCGGTTAGTATAAATACTGGAGGGAAAGTGTTTATCTACCATGCCATCCGATCAATGTTTCGCAGTGGAGAACTCTCGTGCTACTGCGGCTGTGGCCTCAACAGTTTGGGGATATGGATACGTTCGTTCAGTAAAAATGCCTGACAATATTATGTGAGTGGCAGTTGTCAAGATTTTCCTGTCTCAGATGTACGCCATAAGTTGCGAAATACAGTCTATGAAGTCGCGCGCAGGTTGAACCTAAAGCAGCTTTGACTACGTCACAGGTCCGCGTTTACAAATGGGCAACGAGAGACAATGCCGACATTTACGGGCTCCTTTGAGGTCAGCAGCCCGGTTTCTTTATGGAAACTAGCAACATCGACCTTAGTTAGTGCATACTTATATGCCTTGCGGTTGATATCAACATGGGAAAGGAAAAGCAAATCGGTCTGATGGACTACGTTCGATGTTGACACGCCTCGGGGATGGAATGTACATTTGTAAGATGGCCTGTTCCTTCAGTTATTCCATCCTAACGTCTTTCTCGACACTGACATCGTTTGGATGTTTATTGATTACGTTACTACATCGCCCTTTTCCTTTTTAGGCTATATCATGATGCAGACATTTTACTTTGTATTGTGATTGGATTTGACATATAACAGCTTCCTCTCCATTCGATTGTGTCTTCCACTTCCAAAGAGGCCACCGTATTAGAAAAGCATGGTACTCACATAATACGCTAATGCGATCTTGTGCTTTGGCAATTTGTGGATACTCATTGTGCCCAATCGTAAGGATTGCTTTTACGCGATTTAAGGGTACGAAGAAGACCAAACGCGAGTGCCCCTACCTACAATACGGTTGTGCTATCCATTCAGCATAGTCAGAAGTGTGCTTTAGCTCATGGAGCCCTCCTGAATGTCTGCTTAAGGGAAGCATTTGACAAACCGTGGATATATTCTCTCGTTTCTTGGCAAGGCATATGTTCTTTTTGGCGTGGTTTTTTCTAAACGTTCACCTTTTAAAACAAACCATAGACCACAAAATGAACCAAATATTATGCTCACCGGCTAGTGCGTCTCGGCTTAAGTAGTAAGCTTTTCTTTTCCGGGTTTGTAGGTGCCAACGACAGTAACAGCCATTCCAGGAACAACAAAGAGCATCTCAAGGTTTGTTGGTTCTTCTGTTTTCTTTTGTCTTCACCGGGATCTTAAAAGTCAGACTGGATTTGTTCTGGAGATCTTGATCGTCGTCTTCTTCACAATCACGTTTTCAACGACCGTCCAGTTGAGATCGGTTGATTTTAATGTAATAGTAAAGACAAGACCAGTACTTTCGAGGAATATAGAACCGATTGGGAATCCGTGCAATTAGTTGCTGGTTTGTCCCAACCGTACTTGAACTATTGGCCAAGAAGACCCACTGGCGGCAGCCTTTATTCCGAGAAGTGTCCGTAGCCGGCCGAAGGAATTAATATTGTTCCTGTCTTGTGAAAATATCGTGACATCACCGTACGCGAGTGGAACTTAATACTCAGTCATCTCTTCAATACAGATCAAATGCATGATACAGAAAGAGGACAATATGTGGAAGAAATTGATTTAGTCAAGGGGGCTACATAAATGGTCTACATAATGTTGGCAGTAATTTTACGGCTTGACAACAACATAAGGACAGTTGACTTAAATTTGCAACCGTTTTCTGGGCGTTGTGGGTCAATTGTGAGCGTGAAATGTCTTATCTGACAAAAACAGAAAAAGAAAACAGACTGGTCCAGAGAGTTTCTAGTGGCTGAAACGAATAAGTGGTACAACGTTGCTGGTGTTGATCCTACATTGGGTGTGATTACTGCCGCTCGCAAATTCATCATCCCATGTGTTGCGACTCAAATGGCCTTTAGAGTGATTCCGAAAGAACTACTGATGGACGCCGCTGATCTGCAAGACTTCACTTCATAAAGATCTGTAAGTATTGTAATGGGCAAGAAACCTAGCATCGAAATTTGTTGTTGTAATTTTTGAATTAAGTTCATTAATCGTAAAGCTCTCTGTGGTAAAGTAGCGTTAGAGGTAGTACTTATGCTAGTACCCCTATTTCGTAGCTAGGTGGATGGGTGTTGTCAACATTTACGATCAATATTAATTTATTCACAAATACCTAGTTATCCAATACCAAACTATTTTTGGTATGATTCCCAGGTATATTTCATATTCGCATTTAAATTGATGATAAATCATCCTTCGAATTCTCTAATTTCATGATGTTAGTCTATGAATGGATGTATTGTATAAGTGGCAGGCTCATGGAAAATTTCTTAACTTAAGGCTATGATGAGACTTTTTGAGCTATTCATGTTTAATAATTAAAGATATATTTGTGAATCAGGTGTTTCATGCTTGAGTAGTTGAAATTGATGTGAGGCATGTACACCTCCCATGATTACTTCACGGTGTGTAGCAAGTAAATTACCATTAGTCATCTAGGAAGCAGAGCTAGACTCCCATAGCAGTAGACATGCAAATTTTCACCATTAAACCATACATTCCTTGTATACACACTTAGCTAATACTCTAAGTAATCTATGTTTTTAAATACAGTTATTAAGTTGTGATTTTGTTGCTATCGGTAGCAATGTAGGTTGCCCCTGCAAGAAAGAGCTTGCAGAATTTTCCCCATGGTTGTTTTCCAACGAACGGCAGAATTCTGCAGAATTCCATATGAAGTATAAATAGGCTTGTCAGCGGCTGTGATAAGACCTGTTCGTGATTCGGAGGGTCGTGTTAAGAGTTGTGTGTGTTCAGGCAGTGCGTGAGAAAGTCTTTTACTATTTTACAACGAAGTCCATATGAGGCAGTGTGCAAAGAAAAGGTAACTCGTAACTCTTTTCCTTATTTGTTTTCCACGCGAATCAGAAATTTACAGATATTCCACGATGTCTTTGTAAGCAACTGCCAGAAAAATAATGCTTTTCTTAGTACATTTTGGACAGGTCTGAAACTAAGTTTTGAAATCTACATATGTATAATAAAAATCTTTTTGGATATTTATGTATTCATTTTTATGTTTCAAATCAGCAACTTTAGCTTAAATTTCTGCTTAATCAGCTAAATTTTAATCAGTATTTTACATCGTCTTGTGAGATCAAGTCAAATGTTTCTTGCAGACTTTTTTTTAAAAAATAATAATTGTTACAGTTCAATAAATAAACAGGAAATCACATTAATCATCATTACCATCATCATCATTATCACCATGACAATAGATGCATGTTTGGGTACGAAGCCACTGGGTGTTTCTCAGGGTTCTATTCATTAATTATTTGTTATTTTGAAAGCTACTCAGTGTTTCTCAACGCTTTGTACACATGTTGTTAGTTAATATTGTTTTAGCCATTGGGTGTTTCTGTTACTGTATATTCTCCATCATGAGTCCCTGTCTCTCTCTCTCTCTCTCTCTCTCTCTCTCTCTCTCTCTCTCTCTCTCGAAAGAATACCCTTTGACATCATCTTCGTTGACCTACCACCTTGCTTGGGTGACCCGAAAACATTTATCTTCTTTATCTAGGTTCCAGGCGTGACGCACTCGAAATAAAGTTTTCCTATTTTACTCAATGTGCATTTTGAAGTTAAAAATTGAAATGAATAATATCGTCCCTGTCCGAGAGAGAGAGAGAGAGAGAGAGAGAGGTATGTCTATATAATTCCTTAATATAATGCTCATTTGTTGTTTGATTATAAACAATGTTTATATATTTACTATGACTAATAGGTAATCAAGTATTAGTATTTCACAACGGTAATATCTTTAAATACTCTATTCACAAAAGGTGTCCTGCGTTGTTAGCCTTATACAGAAACATAACATCCATATTTCTAAAAGAATAATAGAGTCAAAACAGATCCTGAATAAGTTTCATGGAAGAAAACAACTGAATGACATCGTGAACCCGTTACAAAAAAGCTGATGATAACATGGAATTTAGTTCAATTGAAAGACGAAAATGGGAACATATAACATTTATAAGCACCATTGTAAAGAGCACACAGGCAACCCTAGACTCGTAAACACAAGGAAAGTGTACTGTTATGAAATATAGGCACTATATTGTGTAAGGGGGTATCGTATGTATACATCTGCTGATCGATAAATCAATAATTTGCATTTGCATGTTAACTAAAGATATTCCAAGGTGATATTCATATATAAGACATGGGGGTGTGGGCTATAATAGGTTAAACAGAAATTTAACATTGAAACATTGAAACTGAGAGTAATGTCGTCCACAGCACATTGTATGTATTTTGAGAACCTGCTGACCAAAAATTGGCACATATTCTATCCAGCACTCCCTGTGTAGTTGCCAAGACTTAGTAATCTGCTATACAACAGCGCACACAAAGAGATGAACACGCCGTGCGCAGCGACCATTATAATTTACACAAACGTCGCTTTCCGACTACATGACATATTATCTCAATTTTAAAGGCAGGCCTTTGATAAACATTATTTCGATTCACCAGTGTCATTAAAGGATTATTTGCTAAACGTGTTTTTGTTTACGTCAGGCAAGCCTGTTTCCTCGTAAACAATCTGTTGTACGACATTTAACTTTGGCAAACCTTACCGTAAGATAGATTTAACAGCCCTATATGTCTGTCAAGGTAAAGCTATACCTCGGGTGGTTTTGTTCAATAGCAGTAATCAGCGTGTTATATTTTCTTGTTCCGCAAGCTTTATATGGAAAGTTTCAACTGTTGAATTTGGGTAAATTAATCTTTTCCGATTGTGAGAATACGATTAAAGTGACCGAATAAGATTTATATAATGAACTAGGCTTGTTGAATCATTTAGTTTAAATAATAGTGACCGAGTGTTTAGTATGTTATTAGAGAAAGGCATTTGCTTTTGATGGAGTCACAACAGCGACAAAATATCAATATTTGTGCCGAGAAAGAATTTAAATTTTTATGAAGAAAGGCGATTATTCAAGCATTATTTCAAATACCTATCATAAGGTATCTAAAATGAAAAGGCTGTATATTCAGAATAAGAACACATGGAGTAATAGTCACGTTATTATGAAATAATATTGTCATCCCACAACACTTGTTAAATAAAAAGAGAGAATCAAAATTAAAAATAAATCAACAAATCAACTTAGATTTTATTGCCACAAAGTTTTTCCGAAGGAAATTGTTATTATCTAGAGTACTGAGCCATGGTAACAGAATGTAAAGATGAAATAAGTTTCCATGCTACCGTTAGAGTTATGTTTACACTTCTTTTTGAAATATTTACGTATGTACCAAAATTGTTTAATCACATAAGTGTCATTTGCTACGAAATAACTGTCTTCATTTTTCATTCATTTTCTATCCTAATAATATTTTAAAACCGTTCCTCTGATAATTGTATTAGGTTTTAATTTTGTTGAAAAGACATGTATAACGGTCTTATTCTCGTTGCTTGTTTTGTTTTAAATTACTTTTTTAAATTGCACTTTACTTGCTCGTGTATCTTTCCTGATTTGCTTGCGTCGTCTGTACCAGATCCAATACATTTCTTTCTGGAAACTTTTTCCCCATGTGATAATAGCATTAATTTGCCAGAGTGTATTTGTTCTCTTTAAGAACCATTTGAGAGCTATTCATGTTAAGTTTGTTGATATGGGTAAGCTCCAGAAGCATTTTAACAATTGTGTGTCGGTGAAATCTGAAAGTTGTGTTTTACTTGATCCAGACTACTACGTTCGATACTGTGATAGATGTATCAGTTCAGCCTCAATGAGGAAAGTACGATGTCGCTTTGTTGCATCCACACGCAAATATGCGTACGTTACAAATATCAGATGTAAAGCTAATTATCAACTTTATTCGTTTAAACTATTTTGTAAAGATATAGTCAAAAGGTAAAGATTTTAACCCAATGTGAAACTATATATATATATATATATATATATATATATATATATATATATATATATATATATATATGTGTGTGTGTGTGTGTGTGTGTGTGTGTGTGTGTGTGTAGACGTGAAACTGGTTCTTAAAAAATGGTTGCTGCATCAAGATTTCACGGAATTATGTGTAGTAAAATGTTCGTGCATTACATATCAACGAAAATGTATTTGGGCTATGTTAACGCGTGGTTTAACTTTAACTGTGGTTATTTCAAATACTCAGTTAAGTTTACCCATTATTGCACGTGCAATGTGCCTGCAATAATATACTCGATTACCTCAAGGTCTCTGGCAGTAGATTTTCACCACAACCAGTGTACTTAAAGAGTAAATTCTTGTTGTCTTAGCACAATGCAAGGAGTTTTTTCAGGAAGCTGACCACCTTACAGCTGCAGTCTTTGTCAGTAAAGTCTGTGAAAGACAAAAGTGCATTCTATTTCGTTATCAGTTTTGTGTAATAGAACCTTTCGGTATTGGGTGTTTCAGAATTTAATCAAAATTTTGCAAAGAGTAAGGCCTATGCTATTATAGACTATAGTCTGTTTCAAGTTTGGCATTTTTATAACTGAAAACAGTTTCGTCTAAGAACGCGGTTATTATAATAATAATCTCGCACAATAATGATGATTATATGATTTAATGTCTAAAGAAGCTCAGGAGGCTCTCGATTAATCATTCAGCACAATGGGATTGACAGGGCATGCGTGGCGATACATCGTGAATATCAGCGGGAGGTCATGATATACATATGAACCAGTTGTCAATCAATATATGATTGAAAATCAATAATACATACATCCTATTTGTAAATGAAACACACATTACTCATATTTTTGTACAAATTCTATACATTGATCACACTGTTGATATAATCATACGTTGTTCATATTTTTGTATAAATCCTACACTTTGATCACCTTTAGTGATAGACCCATATAGCAATCGTATTTGTTTATACGTTCCATATGTTGATTCTTATTTGGTTACTCGTTGAAGATACATGTTTTGATTAGTTTCGTTTAGGAACGATATCAATCCTTTATATCAAGTTGTTGAACTCGGTGCACACACTTCTGTTAAATTAATTGCTGGATTTTATGCTCACAAGTATGGTGTCTGATTCATTCATCGTTCAATTCAACTATAAATAAACACTGCATTCACAAATTGGCTTACAGTGTCTTCGCTGCATCCAAATCCTACCCTGGCTTCCTCCTGATAAACTATTCATTATATATTATAAATCATATCGATATTTATTTAATTCTACTTGTATGGGTCATATTATGTCTGCCTATTGGTTTGTTGTTCATTTATAGATGGACTTTGTTACGAGATAGAGAAATCAGACCACTTATTATAAGTTGAGCAGGGGTACCAGTCTCGAAGCCATTGGATACCGTAACTTAATATTTAAAGATCAATTTATCTTCTTTATTTTCTGTGCACGTACACAATTTAGATTTTTTATGCAATTTATGATTATATTGTGCCTACCAGTTGCTAAACTGTTGACAAGGTCAGCCTTGAGGACATTTATCTCGAGAACAGATACTATTGATTGTTCAGAAACCTTGTCATTACTCCAACCAAGGATTATATAAGTTGTAGACCTGGTCATCCGATATACAGTCTGTTATGTATATGTAATTTAATTATTTGTTTGTTAGTTTTAATTTTTTTTTTTCAATTACAGGCTATTGTAATGTAACTTTGTTTACTGGATTTGACATTGTCCAGAAATTCAGTTCAGTTCTGTTTGACCTGACTTTTTTAATTTTATTGATAATGAACCCGTAATAGAAACACTATATCCATTTTCTGACCTTGATTCAGAACTAGTGACAGTTGTGGTAAACAACTTTTTTTTATTTATTTATTTTATTCTTTCTCACAGTAAGAATTGTTAAGTTGAGTCAAAGCCATACCTGGAGTACGTGATAGGAAACATGTATTTATTGTTACAAACTTCTAGAAGAGTGACCCTCATCCGGGAATCTGTTTTGCGTCTTAAGTTAGTGTATAACTGTTGTCTTGATAGAAGATAGTTCAGTCGGGCTCCAAACATGTGACCAGTTTGAGTTGAATTTTTATTTTATTGAATTTCAAGTGATTATTTTCCCTGGAAATACAAGTGCTCCTACAAAATTCTTGGACAAAGACATTCACTAAAATTTATTCGGAATTCAAAACTGGAATATTATTTTCTGTGATTCAACAAAGAACTGTTGACACAACAGCACTTCGCAGATTACAACAGACGTCATCACCTTCCATTTTTGAATTTCATCAGGACACGAACTCAGATTCATTTAGGACTTTTTAATAATAGGACTTCTATTTTTTAATTCTTGGATTAATTTTGGATTTGACTTGTAAAACTGTAAGTTCTTTTTCCTCATTTTTCACTTGATATTCTAGGGAAATAAACTATTTGTTTAATTTTACAAAGCTTGTTGTCTTCACTCTTTTCTGTTGCGTTTTGTAACAGCCTAGACACGTAACAAATCTAGTTTATTTTCTTTATCAGTTAACATTGATGCCTATGGAAAATAAATTAATGCTCCGATCCGTAAAGTATCATCGCATTTGCATTTATTAGTTTTCTTTCTATTAAGTTTTTGTGCAATTATGACCTCAATTGCTCACCATTTTTCCCACCTCTAGGATTTATCGGAGACTAAAGTGTGTCGCTGTTTTGTACCTAAATATTGCAGTCATTTGTAAGAATAACAAGGAAAGCGAGTCTATCGTAAAACGTCCTCGAATACCATCTAAGTACCGTGCTACTTTCAACATCTTTTACATACAGTTCTAAAGATTTCCACGGTAATTAAAATGTGTTGATGAATGTAAATGCGTAATTACATTAGGGTGCCTGCGATATGACTATCCCCACAAAAGCTCCGGAGACGAGTTGTACACGTAATAAAGTGGAATATTCTCTCTCTCTCTCTCTCTCTCTCTCTCTCTCTCTCTCTCTCTCTCTCTATATATATATATATATATATATATATATATATATATATATATATATATATATATATATATATATATGTATACTATAAATCGAATTTCATTAGGATTATTATTAGTATTATTAACATTTTTTCACCTGTATTATTAGCAGTATTAGTATGCTGCCAAGGTACATGTGTTCAGTTAAGGAAAAGGAAATATAACAAGTTACTGAAGTAAGTTCCAAACAAGGATACTGTATCCATACTTGGATTTTTATTTGCCAATGACAGAAGTGGTTATCTTCTGTCCTGTAGAAAAAGAACCGTGCATTTGTCAGTACCCGACATTCTTGTCATTTAATGTCTCATAAAACCAATTTGATACTTTAAATACAACCCCATCAAACCAAGAAAACTACAACTGTGTACATGCATTCGTTTATACATCTCTCTCTCTCTACACACACACACACACACACACACACACACACACACACACACACACACACACGCACTTTTATCTCACCAGTGGAAACGGCTCCCAAATAAACTTATTAAGTTAACATGTTATCTGTAATTGTGAAACACACGACTGACTTTTTGTTAAGGCAGTTGGTATCATTAGGCATGAAAACGTGTGTTCACACTTTAAACAATTAATTGATTAAGTAGTTGCTCAAACTCACCGAGATAAAAGAAAATAGTCTTTTTTTTCGTTTGCGACCCTTGATGATCAAATAATGAAAAAAAGCTTCCATGGGCTACTGTTAGTAGCACCTACATCGTTAGTCCGAGTTTTCTTTAACCCTTCGCTCTCTATATCTGATATTTCGACATTTATATTGGGGTGTAGTATTCGAGTCAGTTGCCTGTCGAAAAGTTGGAATTCGCCATCACCCTGCGGCGCGGCATAGGGTAGCCGCTTACCAGCGGGCCTACCAAACTTAAACGATGTTACATAGAGTTATTCTGGATGAAATCGATAGGAACATGATTTATTTTCTGATAAATTAAGAGTATTATCATCGCTGTGTACTTAATCCGGTGACAGACGAAACGCAACCACAGCGTTGATGACATTTGACCTAGTACTCGCCATTGGCATTTCTAGTCACATGATTTCACAAATCTCGAAAACTATATTTCAATGACATTAAAGCTCAAACAGTCACGTGATATCAACAATAAGCCCTTGTCCAATGTTTTTGTAAAAAAAAAAACCCAAGAAAATATTAAATTAAAGTCACATACTGTTTGTAAAAGAACGAAAGGACACATAATTCACAATATATTATTCTGGGAAAAATGACCAGAAACCTGTGACTGTCGCAGCAACCTGGAGAAAGTCAGATTCATCAAGAACAGAGCACGCATCAACATGTGCTCTCTGCTTGATGAAATCTGGCTTTATCAGACACCTTTGCGTTTTATTTGATTAAGGTTAGTACAATCGAAATATTAAACGTTTAAACATATATTCATGTAATTTAAATTTATATACACTAAGCCTTGCTCACCAAACAACAAGTTTAATTTGCATACTTGGAGTGGTCACTGCTGATACATTCTAATGACCGCGGAAGGCAGGGTGAAACCACTGCTTGGATAAGAAACACCGGTCCACTTATCACAGACGACAGATGACCGCTGATTACATGACATTTATATAGGAAATTTGCCGTTGCTGGGGGGGGGGGGAGGAAAATATAGCAGCTGTGAGCAGGTGATCGTTTGAAATCAGGAGACCGTTAGGACCAGTTTGACTATATATTATTGTTGGCTTGACTTCGCTTGCGAAGATTTAGGAAGGAGGATGTCCACGTCTATTGCAAGCGCGCTGGTGGCTGACGAGCCCAATACATTACAGGCACGTCCGTCCACAGAGGCTGCATGAGGTAGGTCTGGGTTGTTATTGGTGCTGCCGATGGTTCCCGGTTCTTTCTTCGCCATCTTTTTAACTCCAAACTGGCCCGTCTGTTTTGTTCAAAAGCGGTAATGGCCCGGTGAAATGCACGTCGCTAGCTTTCACGGTTAGCAGCTTGTGGTGCCCATTGGCGGTGGTCGATGCCACAGATGGTGAGGGTCTTTTTCAAGGAGTCTTTATATCTCTTTCGAGGTACCCCTCTATCACGGTGCTCATTGGACAGCTCGCCATACAGTGGAGATGTTCCCTGCCCAACACAGCTGTATCTTCATGAGCGTGGCCTCAACGCTGGTGATCCCTGCTTGTTTGAGGAATTCAGTGTTGGTGACGAAGTCACTCCAGTGGATGTTGAGGATGGTGCGGAGGCAGCGCTGATGGAAGCGTTCAAGGAGGCGGAGGTGGCGGCTGTATGTGACCCAGGATTCGGTGCCATATAGGAGGCTGGTCATTACGACAGTTCTGTAGACGCTGATCTGTGTGTCTCTCTTGAGACTGGCGTTGTACCATACTCGTTTATAGAGTCTGCCGAAGGCGCTGTTTGCCTTGGCCAGTCTGTTGTCTATTTCTTTGTCGATCTTGGCATCAGAGGATATCACACAGCCCAAGT
The DNA here is from genome assembly GCA_016617855.1 of Megalonaias nervosa. Taxonomy (NCBI): domain Eukaryota; kingdom Metazoa; phylum Mollusca; class Bivalvia; order Unionida; family Unionidae; genus Megalonaias; species Megalonaias nervosa. The sequence continues at coordinate 4,992 of JAECUM010051987.1, read as the reverse complement.
AGGTGAACTGGTGGACTACTTTCAGCTCTGTCTGGTCAATGAAGATACTTGGTGGCTGGTATTTTTCCTTAGGTGCAGGCTGGTGAAGTACCTCAGTTTTCTTTAGGCTGACCTCAAGACCAAAGAGCTGGAAAGCTTCTGCAAAGCAGGATGTTACGCGCTGTAAGGCGGCTTCCGTGTGGACAACAAGGGCGGCGGTGCCTGCAAAGAGAAGTTCTCTGATCAGTTTTTCCAAGGTCTTGGTGTGGGCTTGAAGTCGCCTTAAGTTGAAGAGGTTGCTATCAGTACGAAAGCGGATATAGATGCCATCTTCGTCATCAAGGTCTTCTGTTGCTTTTTGGAGCATCATGCTGAAGAAGATTGAGAACAATGTGGGGGAGCTAAAATGTAGCCCTGTTTCACGCCGTTTGCGATGGGGAAGGTTTGTGACAGGTCGGTATTGTTTCTGACCTGACCAAGATGGTCTTCATGTAGTTGGATGACCATGGTAAGAACTTTGGAGGACAGCCGAGCTTTTCAAGGGTTTTCCACAGTTCAGTTCTGCTCACCGTGTCAAATGCCTTCGTCAGGTCCACAAATGTGACTTACAGTTCTTTGTTTTGCTCTCGGCATTTCTACTGAATCTGTCTCAGGAAGAACACCATGCCAGTTGTGTTCCTATTGGCTCTGAAGCCGCATTGACTCTCTGGAGCATGTTCTTCTGCAATGGTGTTCTCCAGTCTGTTCAGCAACGCTCTAGCAAGGATTTTGCTTGTAATGGAGAGCAGAGTTATCCCACGGTAGTTTGAGCGTCAGACTTTTCCTCCTTGTTTGTGTACAAGGTGATGATGACTGCATCTCGGAGGTCTTGTGGAAGTTTCCCTCGCTCCCAGCAGTAAACGAAGAACTCGTGGAGTTTGGTGTGTAATGCTGGGCCTCCTCTCTTCCATATCTCTGGTGGGATACCATCTTTTCCTGCAGCCTTTCTAGTCTTCAGCTATTCTATGGCTTTTACAGTCTCTTGCAGTGTAGGTGCCTCATCGAATTCCATCTTTAATGGCTGTAGTGGGATGCGGTCAATAGATGCCTCCTGGACTGTTCGGCTAGTGCTGAAGAGGGTGTGGAAGTGCTCTGACCAGCGGTTCAGGATAGATTCCCTGTCAGTGAGTAGCACTTTGCCATCTGCACTCCGTAGGGGGCTCTGTATTTGGAAGGAAGGACCATACACTGCTTTCAACGCTTCATAGAACCCCTTGTAGTCACCGATGTCAGCGTACAGCTGGATTATTTCTGCAAGCTTTGTCCACCATTCATTTTGTATGTCTCGGAGCCTACGCTGGAGGGAGCTGCAGATGAGGCGGAAGGCTGCTTTCTTCTGTGGACAGGATGGTTGAGCGAGGTGGGCTTGGTGCGCTGATCTCTTTTTGCAAACAGTTCTTGGATTTCTTGGTTGTTTTCATCAAACCAGTCTTTGTTTTTCTTAGTGGTGAATCCAAGGATTTATTCTGAGGTTTGCAGAATGGCAGTCTTGATGTGGTTCCACATCTCTTCCGGAGGTAGGTCTGTCGGAAAATTAGGTTCATCAAGTCTAGACTGCAGGCTCTCTTGAAAATGTGCCTTGACGTCTGCAGACAACAGGTTTTTGACCTGGAGCTTCTTTCTCGGGTTGTCTCCTTTTTGTCTGGGCCTGGGCTTGAAGTGGAAGTCGAGTTTGCATCGGACAAGATGATGATCTGTGTGACACTCTGCACTGGGCATCACTCTGGTATGAAGGATATCTTTTAAGTCCCTCTGTCGTACTATGATGTAATCGATTAGGTGCCAATGTTTTGATCTAGGATGCATCCAGATCGTTTTCAGGCTGTCTTTCTGCTGTAATACGGTGTTTGTCATGGTGAGCTGTAGTTCTGCGCAAAATTCAAGAAGCAGGTGCCCATTGTCGTTGCAGCCACCCACGCCATGTTTCCCAATAATGGCTTTCCAGGGTTCTGAGTCTCGGCCCACTCTGGCATTGAAATCTCCGAGGATGACTATTTTGTCGCTCTTTGAGAAGTCTGCGTAGGTCAACGTAGAATTTATCCTTTTCAGAAGGATCTGCCTGCAGTATTGGTGCATATACACTGAAGAGTGTGGCGTGTTGTTGGTTCCCTAACGGGAGACGCATGGATATGATGCGGTCGGTGTGACCAGTGGGAAGGTTTGTTAACTTGGTGGCGATTGAATCCTTGACCATGAAATCGACTCCTGAAAGTCGTTTTTCAGTCTTTGGTTTTCCTGACCAGTACAGGGTGTATCCAGCACAGAGTTCTCTCAGACTTCCTTCCTCTGAAAGACGGACTTCGCTAAGTGCAACAATGTTGACACCAAGGACCAAGGAGAGAGAGAGAGTTCGTGTGCGATTAAAGCAGAGCGTCGCTCTGGTCTGTTGCTGTCGGTTGAGTCTAGCATTGTTCTAATGTTCCAACAAGCCAGTTTTAGTCTTTTCCCACGATGTGAGACAGGTGGGGCATGCCGTGTCTTTTCTGTTATGTTTCGACCGCGTTGGAAGATGCCCGTTGGCTGAGACAGGCCAACTGGGGGATGGTGGTGGTAAGGAGACGAGCTTTGGTTAGACCACCTTTTCTAGGCCCCCCTCCATGCGGAGCAAGCAGTGCTGTCCCTAGAAAGGCTGCTTGGTCACTCAGGCTGCCACCGGGTGATAGTGTCGTCTCTGGATCAACATCAAACAGCCCAAGGCCTGAGTCGCCTGCATGCAGGATTGGGACTGCGGCTTCCAGTAACATCTTTCATCTGCCGTTTTCGCCCCTTTCCCATCGCTGCGGGGCTTGATAAAGTCGTACAGATCTAGTGGTAGACGCAAACAGTAGACAGTTCCTTCATGCCTGTGCAATGGAGCTTTTATGTGGAGTGCAGTCTGCGCAAACTGGACCCACCCATTAAACCTGGGGATCATCTGCCATGGCCCAGCAAGCCAGGACGGTGACAGCGAGGTAGACAGGCCGTAGGTTTTATATCAGAGTTTCCCTCTCCTAGGCAGATGGCCAACCATGGCTGAAGAGATCTGCCTTCCCTGCTATTTCGAACCATAGCTGGTCGGCCACAGCCACAGTCCACTAATATATATGGTGCGCCCTGGTCCCGAACACTTAGCCGTTGATCTGTAGAGACCTTCCGCCCTAGCCGGTGACTTCACTGTAGAAGTTCATACGCCTAGTAATGCAGTGTTAACATCACCCTCTCAAGGGCGTTTGGTCCGCCAGCTGAAGCGGTGTACCAGGGTATATATGATCTCAAATGGGTAATGATTTTATATTGAATTGGTGAAATGAGTTGAGTAATGTCCAGCTTTTGCGAGCCTTGGCGTGCAAAAGCTGGACATTATTCAACGAGCTTCATAAATTTAATATTAAATCATTACCCATTTGATATTCTTTTTATCACATAGATTTTATTTCAGTGGAAATTATTTAGATAGAAAGAAGAACGAATAATTTCGTTCATTTTGACAGAGGTTTCATCTTTCATTTGTTGTGCGTAAAAATAGTCCCAACCAAAGTTGAACTAGTATTAACTTTTAAACTTAGATTATACTTTTCTTACAAATCTGTAAGTCAAAGAACAAGCATCCTTCCAAATAAACAGATCATTTTACACAGATAAAATAATGTTTCAACACAGAAAGTGCAATTCTCGTGATGTCACATTGTTTGATGCAGTACTGGTTAGAATGCAGTAGACGGTACATGTTTACGTAACCTAACATGTCACTTTCGCAACTAAACATTACATTGTTGCAATATTCATTTGAAAGAAGGTTTTCTGGGTGCAGAAATTCCCATATTTACTGTAATGACCGGATATTTGCAGTATTTGACTTGGAACAGGGGACTACAGAATATGTAAACAAATTTCCTTTTGAGTCGGAATTGCATCACATATTTACCGCGCAAATATGCAGTCGCTGGATGAATTTTTGGAGACCGGTTTATGACCAGGTTCTTCTGTGAACAGAGGTGAGTTTATTTACTTAAACCACGTTTGTATATAGTGTGGATTCCATGCCTCAGGTTTACCGCCCTCCTCTAACCCTAACTTACACATTCACTATGAATTAAGCAGTACCCTTATTTTTAGTTGTTGTTGTTGTTGTTGTTGTCTTGAGGTTTTAGCCATATATCATGTTAAGATATGTTATACAAGACATGTTATACAAGACATAACAAGCCCCTGCGGTGGTAAATTGGCCATATTCAGACAGACGAGACCATTTCTTCCCCAATTCCTTTCGTGAATCGAATAAAAACATGGTGGACAAAATGTTCATTGACAACAAAACATTCCAGAATGTAAAGAGAATACTGAAAAATAATTCATGGGCTTATTCGGACCAATCAGAATCACATAAAGTGATATGTTCAAATGCTATAATATTAAAAATATGAAACTGCACACACTATATGCAAATTGTACCGACGATGTGATAAATTGTAGATCTCAAATGGGTCATGATTTAATATCGAATTTATGAAATGAGTTGAATAATGTCCAGCTTTTACTCGCCAAGGCTCGCAAAAGCTCGACATTATTGAACGAGTTTCATAAATTTAATATTAAATCATTACCCATTTGAGATTCTTTTTATCACATAGTATTTATTTTAGTGAAAATTATTTACATGGAAAGAAGAACGATTAATTTCGTTGATTCTGACAGACGATGCACCTTTCATTGTTGTGCGTAAAAAATAGTCCCAACAAAAGCTGAACTAGTATTGACGTTTAAAAGCAGATTATACTTTTTTTCCAAACTATAAATCAAAGAACAAGCGTCCTTCCGAATAAACCGATCATTTTACACAGACAAAATAATTTTTCAACACGGAATCACAGAATGTCCAATGTGTGTGATGTCGCATTGTTTGATGGACTACCGGTACAGTTGACGATCCGTGTATACGTAACCTTAAAGTGTCACTTTCACAACTAAACATTACATTGATATTGCGATATTCAT
>JAECUM010051986.1:0-28220 GCA_016617855.1 Megalonaias nervosa | reverse complement strand
AGCATATAAAAAGGGACAACGTCCAAGACCGATAGTTCATTGTGACTACCAAGACCAAGCGAAAAAGATGAACCCTTTCAGAGAAGAACAAATGAAGTTCAGACAGGCACAATTCAAGTTTGGTGATTCTCAATTGGAGTGCGATGCTATACCTTGCGATTCAGTATCACATCATGGGAACTTTGCTATGACTACCACTACACCTACCATGGAAAGTGATGCTGTGCGTGTCAAAGCTGACGGATGCGAAAGCGATGCCACTCGTCATCGTTCACCTTTTCACATTACTGGTTTTCATGGTGGATGTCATCATTATGAAACCATGCGGCTACCACCCTACGGATGTCATCCCAAACTGAGCAAACTGCAGCTGATTTCACCGTACCCTGATCGAAACGAACCTGTGAAAGACGAATATTCGTTCCCTGTGCGTTTGCCAGAATACTGCGACTTTGAAAGTCGATTCCAAACCTTCCGAGGAAAATGGCCAAAATATCTGGGAGGCACTATCCCCGAAGAATTAGCCAGAGCCGGATTTATCTACTTGGGCGAAAGGGATAAAGTCAAGTGCTTCAGTTGCGGTGTGTCACTTCACGAGTGGGAGAAGAAAGATTCCGTTTACCTGGAACATGTTCGATGGTCTCCGGATTGTCACTACCTACCTTTAGTGGGACCTCATGATTGATGTGGCATACCATGTCGTTTAAGAAACCAGCTTGGCTAGGAGTCAAACGTTGGATAACACCTAGAGAAGTATTTAAACCCAATTTAAAAAATAATATTCAACGATTACTAAACGAATTGCAAGAGAAGGTCTAGAAGGAAATTTTGCTAGGACTTGTCAGAACAAAATCTCAATTGGTGACTGAGGAAATTTTATGTCGAGAAGTTCACAAGAGGAAATTGACAAAAGTCAACAAACAAGTCAGATTTCTCTGGATCAAGGGTGCGTTCTTCCGAATATTCCGCTTTAGACCATTTACATTAGAAGATTTTAATGATATTCTTGACCGTCTGCTGGAATGGCATTGGCCAGAAATTATTCACTTCATCCGTCACTTTCGCTCTAGGAGAAGTGTTTGACTGACATAGTCATGGATACTTTACAAGAGAACATTCGTGGATTGCCTATGGAGTTGAAAGAACGCATTTACCGAGAGTTGGTGAAAATACAAGTGAAACTCAAAGAACAATTGCATCCGTTACGTCACCGATGTTTGAACCACTGGTACCTAAATGCTATAAGAGGATTGATTCTGATGAAAGAGTGTCAGTGGTCAGACATTGATCAACTACTAGTGGGCGAGAAGGATTAGTTTGTAACTGACTTTTTTTACTACAAGTTAGACTTACTGCAACGAATTTCAGAAGAAGAGTTAGAGGTTACCAAAATCTCTTACAGAATGTAAACTTAGTTCATGAGGACATTTCAGAATGGTGAGTGATGTGCAAGTTAGTAACTAAACAATTTAGATTCACCACTGGAGTACAATCATCTCTTTGCAGAATGTACACTTACTGCCCCCGACAAAAAGAGGTATAAAAATGGACTACCATGCCACGACCTTTATCATTCGTGATACAACAGTTTCCGTGGAAGGAAATCAATGACAATATCCAAATGGTGGAGAATTACCATGGCATTTTACGAGAACTGTGTCCATTGAATTGGGGTCGACGTGTGGTGTGTGTCTTAGTGACTTGCTTTCTGGGACTTCGTTTACCGGCCGTTTCCTTGTGGATTCTTTACGAACAGTACATATCACTCAAAGCATGAAAGTGGTCCCTTTAAATGTACATGAGAGACTCATTTTGTTAAAAGCTTTGCGCTTTCCTCTCGACACTTCTCGACCTCTACAGGAAAGAAAGATTCGTCAACTTTTAGGTACTGAAGCTGTGTTACGATGATGTGTGTGCAGCTTGTGACTTACACCCTCACTGGAAAGATGTACGTGACTGGAAAAGTTGGAAATTCGAGGCTTGGACAATAGAAGTGGCACTCTATGCCCAAGATTTGTCATCCTAAAAAATTAAAACGTTCCGTGAAAAAAGTAACTTTTAAACCTGTTTTAGTGACAGTACCAGAAGAAGACGAACCACTCCCTTCAGGACAGGACAGGACCGTGATCGACATCCCCGTAAGGCCATTCCGGGAGGACCATTGTGTGACTGTGCCCCGTGTAGAGACTCTAAGAACATTACACACTGTCCCTTCGATACCACATCTTGATCACCAAACATGTTGTACAGAGACTTGTTTATATTCCACTATGATCGTTTTGATGTGCCTTTTTTTCGTGTACTTAACCATTTGTCTTTTACGTATTTTTGTCTTTCGTGTTGTTTACAATTAAAGATGGCAATTAATATGTCCTGAAAAAACGTATAAAAATTCTTATCTTATCTGTCTTCGTGTCAAAAGTGACATTCCTTACAGTACTATATCTACCTCTACTGTCTATGCTCCCTCTTCCTCCACTGTCAAAGTCATCGACGAACACTTAGATCAAGCTAGTTGGGAGGCCTTGTATCTTCTCCATCCCTTTAACATGTTCATTGCTGGACCTAGTGGTTCAGGCAAAACCGAATTTGTCAAACGTTTGATCGAACATAAACATCGTTTGATCGATCGTCCACCTCAACGAATCGTGTGATGTTACAACGAGTGGCAATCGGCGTACAGCCATCTGCGAGAAAGTCAAGGCGATTCCATCGTTTTTGTGAAAGGCATTCCTGGCGAAGACGACGGGATCGTGTCTCATCCCAGTCAGACCCATTTAGTCATCTTCGACGACATGTTAGGAATAGATGAAGAAGAAATTAAAGTGTGGTTAACGCTCAAAGGGCATCATCGTAATGCCAGTGTCATTTACATCACTCAAAATCTGTTTCAACAAAGTAAAGCTCATCGCACTATCAGTCTCAGTGCTTATTACGTGGTCTGTTTTAAAAGCCCTAGAGATAAATCGCAAGTGCAGACCTTAGCCAAACAGTTAGGAACGCCTTGGCTGACTCGTGCCTACGACGATGACACTCAAATTCCACACGCTTATTTACTCGTGGATTTAAAACCCACTAACCCCGATTATTTGCGATTTCGTACCCATCTGTTTAACCACTGGTGCCAAGACAGAGGGCCTGTCGTGTACACGTCCCCGTCGTCAACTTAACAACAACAACAACAGCCAAAAAAAGTCTATACAAACCCCGGTCACTTTTTTGGGTCTGTCTCACACATCGTCAACATGACGTCCCTTCAGTCTCATCTTCCCGTCAAATTGATTCGCTCCTTGTACGGTATCAGTCGCGAAAAAAATCCACAAATACGTGCTCGTGTCTTAGAAGCAAGTCTCAAAGAAGTCTTACGATGGTTTACGGTGACAGCACGTCAATTACTGCAAGGCATTATTCACATTCCTCATCAAACCAAACGTTTTTTTGAGAGAAACAAAGTCGCCTTGACGCAACTGGCCGATCCTCGCATCGACACTCAAACCAAAAAGCAAATCATTTTGAAACCTGGAGGAAGAGGATCTTTAGGAGGTGTCATCATTCGTTCCCTCTTAAAATGGGATCCTAATGCTCCCAAAGTTCTCCCCAAGAAAAAAGCCACTACTCCCCGACGTACCCAGAAGAAAATGAAAAAGAGCAACGGTGTCAAGACCAGGTCACAGCCACAAAAGAAAGAAAAGCCGACAGAAAACAGCTTCTACCTGCAAGAGAGGTACTGCCACCAGGACGCAACCTTACATTCGCAAACCACGATCTGCCACAACAACGGTGACTGCGTCTCCAGTAATCTCAACATCTTCCACTCTCCGTTGCTGGTGATGCCTGCCAAACCCGATTTGACACGCGTCTTTTCTAATTTGATGAAACATTGGAAACCCGCGTCTCCAAAAACTTCTCCTCCACCGTGGTGGCACCCCCTTCCTCTTTAGCGGCAGTGGCCGCTGATCACAAAGTACCTGCTCCCAAAATCAAAGTCCAAGAGAGATCGGGTGTGTTACAGAGTTTACTGGATTTGTCCAAGCAAGAACTGTCCCGATTGAGTCCGTTGCGAACTCCTTCACGACGTGTGATGCCTGTCATGAAAATGTTACGACTAGCAGACAATCAGTGGGAATACATTCCAGTATAAAAAAAGACTTCAGGTAAACGATGGGGATCAGTATTTTTGTGCTCCCGAATGCCCAAATATGTCTCCTCAAAGAAATGCACACTGTCACCATCGCCGTTCTTCTGTCCAAAAAGGAAAAGAAAAAAGAAAAGGACAGTCTCGTCATCCGAAAAGCGCTTAGACAAACATCGACGTCACCCTCTGAAAAGACACACTCGTCCAAAGAAAAGGAGGAGAAACCAAAGAGGAGGATTCTTTGGCGATTTTGGAAAACAAATCGTCAGCGTTTTGACGAAGCGATAGTCCAAAGAAAAGGATAAAAGGCCGTGTGCCAAGTCATCGACGTTAGTGTATTTTTGGTGTGTGCCCCGGAACCAACCAACAAACAAACAAAGATGTCGCCCCCCCCCAAAAAAAAGACATCCTTCTTCTACCCACAAATGAAAGAAAAGGAAAGGACTTCCTCCTCGTTTAGTCAAACATTGGGACATGTTGTCCGTCCTGTCCATGGCTTCTCCAGCCATGCGAGAAAAACTCATTCAAACCGCATCCAAAGACGTCATCGATACCGTGAGCGAATGTTGTCTGAATGTCTTGAAAGGCACGATGCCTTTGTCTAAACATCAGAAAGAATGCTTAGCCAAACATCGACACGTTCTTCGCCAAATGGTCCAAAAGAAAATCCCCATTGGTGAAAAGAAAAAGATGTTGGTGCTACGCGGTGGAATTTTACCCCTGTTAGGACCCTTTCTGGTAACAATAGAAGGACCCTTGCTAAAAGGAGTATTGGGATCGATGGGAAGAATCCTGGGATGAAGATTGAAAGGTCCAAGAAGATAGAGGATTCCTCTGGAGTCAAACGATCTCAGATGTGACCATTGAAATCTGATGGAATGACGAAAACTGGCTTTAGTACCTTACAAATGATGGATGGAATACAATCTTTGCCAAGAACAACGGACCCCGCATTTACCAGTTACAACACGAATTGCAATCATTGATGGATCGCAGCGATTTGTCAGAAACGGAAAAATCGCAACGGTACGGTCAACTGTTGCGATGACAGCAACTCTTTCACCAGAAAGCTTTAGACAAAACAGCTCTACCCACTCTGAAAGGTTTTAAGACCTTGATGAAAAGTCCATCACCATCGTCACCACCACTATCCCCAATGATCAAGACAGAAAAAGAAGAAGAGTTTCAAACTCAACCAGAAAAAGCACGCAAGTTAACAACACCACCTACATCTAGAATCGGTTGGATTAAAAAGATGATGGCTTCTCCTTCTTCCTCAGAAGAGAAAAAAAAGGAAGGGAAACCAGAAGTGAAACAAGAACTGATTAACCCTGTTCAGACATCCTCCTTCTCGACACTTACTGCTTGTCGGACACGTAAAGCATTACAATCCAAGAAAATACCACACGAGGAAATGAGTAGCATCAGTGAAGAGTGGATAACCTATGAAACAATGGAGAAGGTGTTAGCCAGCATTTACTACGATCCATCCGATCCTGCAGGTTACGGAGAAGTTCAGAAATTGCATCGTGCTGCCAAAACTCGACTGAAAAGTGTCCGTTTACCTCAAGTGCAACGATGGTTACAAGAACGAGCCACGTACACCTTACACAAACCCATTCGACGAAAATATTCCAGAAGTCGCACCCGCGTGGAGGGTATCGATCATCAATTGCAAGCTGATTTAGCCGATGGCTTTCATTTGGCCACCTACAATCGTGGCTACAAATATTTGTTTTGTGTCATCGACGTCTTTTCAAAATTTGCTTGGGTCGTGCCATTGACTTCCAAATCGAGCAGTGAGTTAGTGCGAGCCCTCAAACTGGTGTTGAAACAAAGCGGTCGTCACCCTCTTCGATGGCAAGCAAAGGCACCGAATTTTTTAATCAAGCTTTCCAAAAAGAATTGAAGAAACGTGACATTCATTTTTTCACCACCGAGAATCCCGAAACCAAAGCCAGCATCGTGATTGAAATTGAAAGTTGTAGTGTAGTTAAGACTGACTTCTTTGCGATGAGAGCAGTTCCACCTCCTCCTGAGTGGCGTGGGAACGACTTGATGGAGTGACCGGAGGGTGTTAGATCGACACACGTTGGCTCAAGGCGTGAATTTTAAGGCCATGCTTTTGTTAGGAACAGGACTTCAATATCTTGACCATTGATAAAGTTAACTATTTCTGTGCACATTTCCGGTGGTCCTACAGATTGCGCGTTGGATAATGTAATGCGCAGTGGTTGGTCAGACTGTTTTTTCGATGCCGTTTACATTTACATAAAGATGAATGTACCCCTAGGATAAGTCTAGTGCATAATGTAGTAGCGCTAAGAAGTTGTTATTTAATGCAATTAATGATGGTCTAACGTTGCATAAACGAGTCTACTGGCGAGTATAGCATGATGACATCATGTTCAAAACAAAAGACAGTTGTAGTAGCGCAAAACGACAGAGAAAAAGTCCAACAGTTCTCTTTTTGAAAATAATTAAATGAAGAAACACATTCCAATAGAACAGTCAATGCATGATGAAATCACAAATGCCGATGAATACTGTCAAAAAACCCACACATACTATTCAAAACTGCACAAAAATCCGGAGTAGCTGCCTCAAGCCAGTTAAGAGCTGGCGACCATTTTGAATATCAAAATATTCAACTGATAGTGGTGGTAGAGAATGGACTATTGGCAAGGAATTGCTTTAGTGATTTTGTAATGCTTTTACCCTTTGGTTTGTGAACATACACATTTGTTTAAAAGTTAAATACACCTACAAATTCACGAGCGATGATGATTGAAGACTACTTTTTGCAGATTTGTTTTTGTTTTTGTACTAAACTTACGGGTGTTTGTGATAATTACCGACTCTACACATGAGTTTATATACACGGCACTGCAGGCACATGCCTGGATAATTAAGGAAGAAAACAACCTTGAACAGATGACCATCCGTACAGACCTAGTCACAGGGCCCTCAGTACAGACCTTGACACAGGGCCTGCCGACAGACTTTCACAAGATGTGCCTAAACAATGTTCTTGTGCGCATTTACTCTACTCTTTAACTTTTCTAGCCCTTAATTAAACAGATTATTTACTTGATATTTTATGATGTACGATAAATATTAACCGCCTGAACAATGCAATGGGCTGTACGTGTCTGCTAGACCGTATAAAATGATATAAAGAAACAAAATACACAGAGCAAATAAAACAAATAAAGAACAAAGCTTGTTTCAGAAAGTGATACGAAAAAGACAAGCCAATCAAAGGTCACACGGGAGTGGGAGAAATGAGTTGAAACTAATAAAACTTATGTCGAATAATTCTGAAAATGGAATATACTAGAATGTTATAACAGGTTCTTAGCTTATTTAGCGTTTATTCTGGAACTATACAAATGAAATACTGGATGAATGAAGATGGTGTCATTTGTAAATTGTCATAGCTGATAAATCGGACAAAGCAAATTCCCTGGCACCTGTAACCCTATTCTGTATTAGGGTCGAATTTAACTTTCTTCTCTTCTATTTTCTGCTGGATCAATCAAAATGTCCATGGTTATCGGATTGTATTGTTTTTAGATACGGAGAGAAAATAATTTTATCAAGCCGAATAGAGAATATTTCTGAAAAACAAAAACGACTTATCGGACAAAGACGTAATGAGGTCGCGGATATGTTGCTGTGATGATTTTTTTTTTTTTTTTTTTTTTTGCTTTTCATAAAATTTTATTTGGTAAAATATATGTACTTAATATAAAGGCACAAAGCACCTCAACGAACACACACGTGTTCTAATGGTAAACAGCAAAGAATCGTGAAAGAATAGTGAAACAGATGACTGAGTCAGAAAAAATAAAAAAATAATTTCAAAACGTATTCGACAGGCTAAAATAAACAATGGAATTAACAATGTATTCGAAATGTGAACAAGTTAGTCAGCAATAAAAGACATCAAAGTATGTCTACATTGTAAAACTATCAGAGGCGAGAAAAACCGGTTGTAACTGGGAGACATATATACAGAGATGTGAATAATGGTAAGCGTGAGAAAGAGAGCAAAAACAGAATATCGCTTGCACGTGCAGCTCATGTTGGGCCTGAGCTGGCGTGCATGCAGGTTGAACAAAATCTATATATATCGTATTCACGGAAGAACAGGGATATTCCTAGCGAGACTCCGTGTTCCGTTATTGACATATTTTCTAATTTATGTCATGACGTATGTATCTTATTAAAAGCCTTGGAAACGTGTCACTAATTTCTACATTTGCATATGGAATTGATTTTAATATCTATAATAAAAATCCATCGCCGTAACGCTTGTCCCGTATGGCATCACTGGACATGAGGAATGATGCAAGACTTGGCAATGGGTTCCAGTAGTAGATTAGAATGAGGTTTCTAAGCCAAAAAAACTATCTTGTATTAGGACGAAAGCATGATTACCCACTCCCATGCTCCCCTGTTAGTCTAAACACATACGAAAACAGCTTTGTTGAGGCAACAAGATCTATTTCATGACTGATTACATAGCTCTAGGACCTACCACTAATCATTCATCGTCGTCACACTAAAAAGGGTTTGCTTAGAAACGCTACTACCGCGGTTCTTACTTGAAATCGCCAGCGATTTATATCTATATTTCACACAAAATTACTATAGCTAACATTCAAACAAAATTCCAGTCCGCTATTAATATTTCAGTAATATCATTGACTCTATCACGATAAATATCTTCTGTTTCGTCGATATAACTAACAACATAAGATAACTCTCCCAGTTTAAAATTTTTAAGTACTAGATGCTGCCTGAGAATAGCATATGCTGTTGCAAAACTTAAAAGACCGAGAATATCAGCTTCCCCTATATTTATAGCAGGTAGGTTTAGGTATCCAGCAATCAGCTCTTTGATAGTTTTGTATTTTGCTTCTGTCGGTATCTTTCCAGCTTGTTTTGTATAGTTTTTATACGCATTATTTTAGAACTATTATATATTTCATAATCTTCATCTATTCCAGGTTTATAATTGCAATTTCGTCAAACTCTTGATAAAATATGTCTCGTTCGACATCATCATATAACTCAATTCTAGACTCAATTTCTGATACTGTGTTTAGTGCAGCATTAATGTGATATACGTCATACTTTTCTTTATTGCCGGTGAGAAAAGTCTATCAAAACTAGATATGCTGTTGTTAGCAGGTTAGTGTCAGCACCATTATCCACTATTTCAAGCAGCGTCTTTTTAGCATAATAGTCCATACCGAATAAACGAAAGATGTTTGGTAAATGTGTCCTTGAGCTTACGATTTTTAAGAAACTTGTGTTTCCTTGTTTCAGCTAGTTTGTCAAGCTCGTCGTGAATCTTTCTTTAGTCGCTCTTGCTCTGGTTACTTATCACGGTGCAATTTTGTTTTTTGCAAGGTTAGATTTATCAATTGTCAGGACGTTTTCTTTATTTAGCTCAAGCAGTGTATTTATCAAATATTTTTTTCAGCCTTTAACCGCCGTTCTTCGAAGTCACTTACAGGACAGTATTTGCTAATTATATCAAAGTCTCTGATCGCGTAATTCAGTTGAGGGCCTCTCATTCCAGAAACCCTGGCAAAGTTATTGATGTTCTCAGTTAAACCGGGGCAATGTAAGTTAATTTTTTCATTCGAGCAATCATATTCACAGCTCTTGGGTCTAGCGAATCAACATCAGCTATTTCAATCTCCGTTTTCAGGTATGGTATAAAATTATAAAACTCTTCTGCGACCCTGATCGATGGAGGATCAATAGACATTATGTCTTACAATTACATTAAATCGTCAAGTGTATATATCTGAAACATCGTTAAACCTGGATATGGACCCTCAGCGAAGTCAACATAAATTCGGAAATGCGAGTACTTGTTTATTTTTTTTTCTGGATCAAGTATAAAATGAATAGTGTTAGAGATATAGAAATCCGATTCCGTATGAAGCGTAGTCCACGTTGAATCATCAATCGATCCTTGTAATTCCCAGTTATAAAATTCTTCCGACATTAGCGTATATCATACCTCGTAATTTAAATCTCCATATTGTTACTTCTTCTGGAAACTATTTTGATCCAAAAGTTAGATGCTTCTTCGTCTGTAACCCACTCTAACCAGTCAGATAATGGGCTGTTAAATGCAAACGCATACCTTGGATTATTATCCGAATAATAATTTGATGAATTGCAACAAAACCCCAATGATTTATTATAGCATCAGCAAGATGTGGAATATGACCGATATTACTTTTAACCCGTTTTGTACTACCACCAATCGCTTACGATTTGGTTACACTGTCCACGTTCTGTTTATTGGTAAGATCGGCTGTAGATACAGGCACATTCGTGGAAGTTATCTTATTGGCGACCATATCCATCGCACCTGTAACTGTACCACCGGATTTTATAAGATAATTAGCATTAGTGGTAGCAATTGCACTTAATAATATTGCACCTATTTCAGCGTCAACATAAAATTTATTTGTAAGATCAAATTTGGCAACTGGATTGTAAGTCGTTGTTTTCTTATTTGACCCCATGCTAAACATACCTGTCATCGTATTACCGGAGTTTGCTACTCCTGATGCAATATTTGTTGCTATGTTATCGTCGACGTAATTTTATTTGTCAAATCTGACAATGCTAATGGAATGCCGTAGTTGTTATCTTATTCTATCCCATATCTAGACTTCCCACCATAGTATCACCGGATTTTATTACAAAGTTGTCCTTGACAAACTTTACATTTGTTACAGAATCGTTATTGGTCAGCGTTGTATTATCAAGTTGAGTATTAAATATTAATTGCCCACCCATATCTATATTTTCAGCAATCATCCCAACAGCTAGTGGTAACTTAGACTTATCTACCGAGCTAAGTTAGGCATAGCTTACCGCCTGTGAATTATTTTGTTGGGGGTAGTGGTATTTGGTCTCAAGATTTACAATCCTTTTTATTATTATTATTGATATTTCCAGTCATCCTTCCACCCGACAACGATAACTTACCATTACTGACCACACTAACTTGTGCAAGGCTTACTGCCTGCAAGTTATCTGGGTTGATTGGTGGATATGTTGTCTCAGGGCCTAGCACTCGCTGACCTGACATACGTAAGTTACCGGTCATTGTTTCCCCGCATATTTTTAATATAATTTGTTAAATCTACACCAGCTGTAGTGGTGGTAGCTGAAACTGTTTTGTCGGCTGAGCTGTCAATTAACGTACCAAATTTGTGTAATAGCTCATTCTTATTATTACTTAGAGATAAAATTTTCTGAACATCTGGTATAGAATGATCATAATAAACTCTGGCACGGAGCGATTAATAAGACATCAAAACAACCACGACCTACCGACTGTCATTATCTGATAGTAGGACGAACAGGATCGCGCAAAACTAACCTTCCTATGAATCTATTACTTAACGACCTCTTCAACTACGATCGAGTTTTTATCTACACTATAAATCCACAGCAAGATAAATACGAACTGCTTAGCAAATATAACGAAAAGCTGAAAAATGAAATGGCGCAGGCAATGATATATTTATCATAAAGTAACCCGAAGATCTAATTCCCGTTGCTGACCTAGACTCTGACGAACATAAAATTATTGTGTTTGATGACATTCCGCTCAGCAATGCTGAGGTAAACAAGAGAAAATCTTATTTTTCCCTATCCCGCAACAGAAAATGTAATCCAGTCTACTTAGGTCAGGGATTTTATAACTTGGACAGATTTATCAGGCGAAAAACAGGATGTTTCATAATATTTGCTGGTCTAGACAATATCGACGTACAAAACATAGCACGGGAACAATACGTGGTGTATTAAAAGACAAATTTGCCGAATTTATCATAACACTACTAGTGATGGTGGACACAGTTTCTTTTTATTTGATAAGCTAGCAAGAGATCAAAATCGAATGTTCAGATGAGGAATAGACAGGTTTTTGGACTGTGAAAATTACACTAACGGTAAACTGGTCTTACGGCCACAATCTAAAATTAGTCTAACAAAATAAAAAAAAATGAAAAAAGTAAACAAAAAGCGAATAGAGCTTCTAAAGAATTTTGTTGCAACCAGAGCAGCATTCAAAAAGAAGGTTGAGCAGGAACATCGGGGTCTACAGCAAACTGCAGAAGAAACTGCTAGATTTTTAGACCAGTAACCGAAGCAGTCCTTGGCAAACAGCCAAATATTTCTTCGGCATCACCGGAAATCTTAAAAAAAAAAATTATCGGAGAAAGGATTACTAGGTATTCTTAAACAGGATCATAAAAACGTTGCAAAGCAATTATTGAGCGAATACGAGATCCAGCTGTACGACAGACTTCAGTATTACAAAACATTGAAGAGCAGGCTAGAGATAGTGAAGAATAAGTGGCTGTTTTACAGGAAACAATCAATAAATTTATGAGAGAAGCTTTATATCCGGTAGATGTTACCGAGTTAAGAGATTTTGAGGGGAAATGTTTTGGTGCGATTAAATTAATGGTCGATGATGTAAGAGAAATGGGTGATGATGCGGTAGATAATTACATCAGAAAACTAGGAATTATAATAAAAAATAAAGTGGCTTTTAATTAAATCAGGGAATCTACTAATTATAATGAGGTAAAAATATTATAATATGCACAGAGAATTTATTGTTGCTTATCTTTAAATATTGTAAAAATAACATAAGAAAACAAACAACGGGATTTAATTACGAAAAAATGCTATTAGAAAACTTAGCTAAAAGAATTGATGACCATAAAATAAAAGAAGGTCATGGTCTGAAGATCTTTATCTCGACCGCTGAAATAGTTGAAAGACTGATATATTAATAGTATCAAAGGAAGCTGTAAATACAAGCACAAAAACTGACAACGAAATTGTTGAAATTTTAGATAATCTCAGGTCAAGCGGTTATTTAACATCTGACCATTATTATATTTTTCATAATGATTTAATTCGTTAACCGCAAAGCACAAACTGCTAGCAGTTCAGTTTTATCTATCAGATAAAATAGGAACGTTATCAACAACGTTGCTGCTTGACTCATCTCAGACTATGGCGGAGGTGCAAACTTTTCTGTTATTTATAATCCGCCAGTCGAACTTAACCCAGGGACGCAAACGTCCCCGACGCAATACAAAATAGGTTTAGTTTCAGTTACTGTTTAGCATGCTATGGCAAATATCAGAACTAATTTGAATGACGACTTTACATTTCAATCAATTCAGCCAGCTGGTCGGATTTGGACTTCTTTCAAGATACAGCAAGGCGGTTATAACGTTACAGATCTAAATAAAGCAATAAAGTTACTGATTACAACTAAGGTTGAATCCGTATTAGATAATTTTGAGCAAATCCCAAACTATAACACACTACTCGCCAAAATTACTGTGATAAACAGTTTTTCGTTGATTCCAGTACCACAAACAGCATCGGACCGTTGTTAGGATTTTCTAGAACAAAATACGGTTCTGAATCGCAAAGTGTTTCAATTTCATACGATGGCGAGTCACCCGTGGACATAACAGAAGTAAATTCGATTTTAATAAACTGCTCTATTGCCAGCGGGTCTTATACGGCACGTGGTAGTAAAGGTCGAACTATTTATTCTTTTTCTCCTGATATACTACCTGGATCCCTAATGAAAGTAAATCCAAGACAGATTATCTACTATCCTGTTAGTTTTGAAAATCAAATATCTGCTGTCACGATGACACTGACTGATCAATCCTGCCGGTAGCTAAATTTCAATAACAAAATTGTAACATATTATCTGCACTTGAGGTCGGTCAGCTCTGCTCACCACAGTTAACTAATCACAGTAAGATAGCTCACCAAAGTCAATTTTATCAGACAGTTTTGTATAACGAAATGAAACAACGAAACATTTATCACAAAAATATTGTAGGAGGTTTCTTTGGAAATATATGCTCTAAAATAATTAAAAATATACCTGGTGCAGCAAAAAAAATAGCGCCTATCACGTTATATGTATCTAAAGCTTTTCCCACAGGAGCATCCTCTGCAGCAGGCCCAGCTTTTGGACAGAAGATTGCTGATAAAATCAATGGTGGACCACCGAGTACACTTATCGCAAGCTATAGGGATATAAAACAAGCAATTTCTGAAATATCACCAACGTCAGAAACTACTAAGGCGCTGATAAAAACTACTAAAAAACTGCTATCCCCAGCTGGCGAAGAAATTGTTAAGAAGCTGATGACACGAGCTAAACCTAAAATCGACATCCCAATTTTTTAAATAATTTTATATAATCGAGGACAAGAAGATGTCGATTAAAAATTACCTTGATCTAGCCGAGGAAGTAACGATAGACGACTCGTCTACAGAGTTGGAGTATATTAAATATCTCTACGAAAACTCAAACGATTGTAACAAAGTTGGATTACAAACTTTCAACACAAGAGACAAGGACGTGTTTCTATTACCGCATCAGGCTGTACTCGAAGTTCGAGTTGTAATTCAAGCAGATGCAAATTCTAAAATTACACTTTATAATAACGGATGGAGTTTGTTTAGAAGCGCTATATATCAACTTGCTAATCAAACTGTAGAAGATATTTCAATGCAATAGCCAGTTGCAAGTACAATTCTTAATGTGGTGTCGTTCAGCGACGACCACTCACGATTAGTAGCAACAAATATGATCTGGTATAAAGACACAGGAACCGGGGATACTAATATGATATATTTGAAAGCTACTGCACCTGTTGCTGGTGCTAACGATGATTAAACTCTCACTAATATTAATGAGTTTTTAAGGCCTCTCCATGCAAGATATGGAACGACTTCAGCAGCTGATAATGCAGTAGCAAATGTTAGAATCGCACAAATAAATGTTTGTAATACTATTAAAACTAACCCAACAGTTGATGATGCTAACACAACTGCAGTGCTAGCAAAAAGCTCGGTACATTGCTGTTTTAATTCACTCTAGACCCAACTGCAATAACATTTATCTAAAGATATTTGCTTTGACAGATAGTTCGCATCAGATAACAATGATGATGCCGCTTAGCACAATATTCGGATATTGCAGAGACTATAATAAAGTATTTCGTGGTGTAAAACATACACTTATACTTTAATAGAGCTGATCAGAACGACTGTCTGTTGAAATCTGATGCTACTGCTGATGGTGCGTTTGTAATTTCACTACTGAGGTTGTGGATGCCACGTGTAGTTCCATCGATAGATCAATCCATAGAACCTGAGACAATGTTGACCGCCTATAGCAGAACAATTTACTTTGAATAGAACCAGATTTATCAAATTACAGTACCAAACACAACAGATAACTCATGGCGCATAACAACAGCGCCAAGGGAACAGTTGCCAAGGCATTATTTATTGTGTTTCAACGATAGAATAGATGTGGAGATCAACTTAGAACAATTCAGTTTTCGACAGCGCTGATATCAGACGAATATTTATCAGAATAAATTCTAATGCAGTATCCCGAACGAGCAATCGAATCTAGTTTCACAGCTGTAGGAACGTTTGTAGAGTTTATATGTATGTTATGGAAGCTATGCAAAAATATCAGGATGCTGACAGTAGATCTCAAATTTCAATCGAATTGTTTGGAACTCTTTATCCGATATTTCACTTTGATGTCAGTAAGCACAGCGAACGAGCTATCGGGTTAACGTCAGACATTGAAGTCACGTGGACACTTGGACAGGCTCCAGGAGCTATTAATTATTATGCTTATGCACTAATAGTATCTGACAGATTCTTAACGATAGATTCTACCAAGGGCAGTATGATCGTCCAAGTTTGAATGCCAGGTATGGAGTGCTTTTCACTTTGCATCCAGTCCAAAGGACTGGGGGTATAACTTTATCAAACAAGCAAGCAGTGGGAATGTACTAATTTTCTGATTAAGAAACACTACCAGGTCCTCTGCAGTTGAAAGGTTTTATCAGAAAAGCGGACAGAATATATTGATCCTCTAACAAGCGGCGAAATTACTGCATTACAAATTTTATTCAGCAGAAGAAAAAATAATTCAGAATTAAATACATTATACACGAAGTGAATTTATCGCTGATACAAGTTAAAAAAACTGACACAAGCTATTGTTAAACGACAGTCAGTTTCGCTAAAGATAGATTTCGGAACCCAAGGAGCAAGATCGCAGAGCGATCCACTGCCAGCAAAACTAATGTTAACACAGCGAGAAATCAATAAAATAGGACTGTGCAAGCCTTTTATTTTACATTTATCAGCAGCGCAAGTTACCGCAATGTTTACATCGCAAGCGATCCGTGGTGGTTTTCTGGGACCTGCACTGGCAACTATTGTTAAAACGGTGCTACCCAAATTACTGCCAGTATTGGGCACCCTGAGAATAGCTGCTGCCTCGGACGCCGTACCCGGAGCGACGAAGAAGGCTGTGTAAGGTGCCGATATCAAACAGTTAGTGTAGCATTTCGCTTTTGTCTAACGTTCATAAATAAAAAATGCCTAAATCGCTACCGATTTCAAGTAAAACACGAAGCGTTCAGAAACGTAAAACAGCAAAGAAACGTAAAACGACTAAAAAAGAAGATGAACCGGAAAGTAGTCCAAGGTGGATACATAGGTCCGTTGCTAGCAGGAATAGCGGGAAGTCTACTTACCAATCTGTTGGGGATAGGGCGTGGAAGGGGACAAATGCCACCCGGCATCAGGAGGTAAATCGCTCTGCGATCCATCCGTTGAGCAACTTTGAGATCTTAGATAAACTGAAAAATGTCAGCGGATTTCAAGGAGTATTTTCTAAAGATGAGTTTTCACTTCAAACTGGAGGGAGAAGTTATGTTATAAATATCCAAAATTTCAACGATGGATCTGGCGCGCATTGGGTATCTCTTTATAAAAACAATTATTTTGATTCATTTTGGCTGCCACCAAGTGATATTGTCAAACAGTACGTGCTAGCGTCCCAAAAATACAAAAAAGTCTATTATTCGTCTGATCAACTATAATCAGTTGGAACTGCAGCTTGTGGATATAACTGCGTTATGTGTATCAAACAAATGACCCAGTCCTTTGGATTTGATGATTTTCTGAAATGTATATTACAATTCACACGCAAACCAAGCTTGGAAAATGACAAAATTGCAATTTTATATAGGAAGCAAATATAAAAATGATCACATATTGCCTGAAATGCAGAAGTAAGACGGAAAATACAAACGAAACTACGGAACTACTAGGAATAACCGACTAATGCTGAAAAGTATTTGTGCTGCCTGTGGCCAGATAAAGAGTATGTTTCTGAAACGTGACCCACTATTACCTGGCGATCAGGGAATACCAAGAATTTTTAATACTATTTTAGTCCACTATTAAATTATAACAAAAATGCAAAGACAGTTTGCAAGCAAATTGTGTACATGCAAAGCTGACCACGATCTTTGTCTCGAGCAAGATGAAATAGTAACTTATTGCCAGTGTTGTAATCAACGGGCTGTAATCGGATATGGCTTAGATATTCACAAGTAAATTGGTAAATTACCGAAACCCAAACATGAATGGACTCTGCCAAGCTACAAGTATATAGGTCCATGGAATCCACTCGACAAACAACTTGATCAAAATGACAATCCTATCCACGGGGGAGAAGCCGTACAATCATGTCGACGCAATCGCAATGCGACAGATATATGTTACCGTGACAACGAAAACGATAAATCTGGTTCCGACCGTATTATTCTCGATGAGCTAAGCAAGATGAGACCGAAGGGAATATGGGAGCGAATTGATCGTAAGCTAGTACAAAGTATAATAGGAGCGAAATATAAACTGGGGCTTGGAAAGCTCCAACTCGGTCAAAATGTACTTTATGGCGATGGAGTGCTGAGCGGTCACGCATATGAACTTCACAACCCTAAAAAAAACGTTTCCTCGACGAAAAGTTGTCGCAAACTCAACTGATGGTATATGGGCAATAGATCTAGCTGATATGTCACACATTCCAAAGCATAATGACAATAAAAGGTAGCTGTTGAATGTAATTGATATTTTTAGTAAATACGCGTTTAGTGTGCCTGTTACAGATAAGACAGGTAAATCTATAACCGATTCGTTGAGAGAGACTGTTGTTAGTACAGAAGGAAAACCGAATAGGGTATGGACAGACCACGGAGCGGAGGTTTTTAATAAGCAATTCGAGCAGTTTATGGAACAGAATAACATCACCAAATACATCACAGGGAATGATGGGAAAAGTATCATCGTTGAAAGTTTTAATCGTATGCTAAATGAGTAGATATATAAACAACTCACAGCCAAAAAGACTAACAGATATGTAGAGGATCTACCAAAGATTATCTCAGATTATAATAACACAAAACATAAAAACACTTGGAATGTCACCAAAGGAAGCTGTAAATAACGCAGTGTTTGCAAGCGAGAATATGTACAGAAGACACAAGTTTAGCATGGTTGATAGAGTTAGAATTTTGTTTGTGAAAATAACTTTTGAAACATGATGCACTCCTAACTGGTCCAATGAAGTATTTGTTGTGGATAAAATTTTAACAACAATACCTGTGACGTATAAGCTAAAAGATACAGCGGGGGAAGAAATTATTGGAAGTTTCTACGAACAGGAGCTACTGCGGACAAAAAAGGACATATTTATTATCGAGCGAGTCATAACAAGGAAAGGAAAGAAAGTTTGGTAAATTGGAGAGGCTACGGCGATAGTATTAATAGCTTGATACCAACAAATGAAATCGAAAATCTTTGATTAAATGGCTAGTAATCCAGTCGCTATAAATCTTTTCGTATTTCAAAAGGACATACATTTCACTGGCCTGTACAACGATATCAAATATTGTCTTCGTGGTGTTGCTAGTACTCTCTCTCTCTCTCTCTCTCTCTCTCTCTCTCTCTCTCTCTCTCTCTCTCTCTCTCTCTCTCTCTCTCTCTCTCTCTCTCTCTCCAAGTTAAAACTCATTACAAACAGAAAATCAAATTTTATATTTTTTCGACGGCCATAAACTTCTAACTGTCCACGGTTCATAAACGGCTTTAGTAACTCCCAGAATATTTGATGTTCAGAGACAGTAAAATTAAACGTTTTTATCTTCTTTGCCAGGTGATATTTTATATTATACCGCGATTTTGCTGCGATATAAACTTGCTCGTTTTGATGTGCCATACCTGACTCATCAGCAAATTTATCCTCAATAACATGCAACAAATATGTTTCTAGATCAAAATGGGGATTCTTCGAATCCTGATGTTTTACAGTTTGGCTGTTATTGGAATTTGTCAAATTAAGATACGCTGGCTGATTTGCTGTATCACGATCAATATCGGCGTAAAAATCCGAGAGTCTCTTCGCAAACAAGAAATTTGTTTGAGACATCCAATACAATAAGACTTTTATCTAATTACTGTAATAAAATGCCGGACGAAATAAAAAGAATAGCCAGAGTTAAAATCTTAAATATGAACTTCTTATTCGACGCTGTCAAGTTGTTTATGAGCAATCAAAAAAACAGTAAAAGGTATGTGAATTTTCTCCTCGAATACGATCCTTACTCGGCGTTGGCTGTACTACTGACAGATTCTGAGGGATCAGAACTTGAGAAATATAAAAAAAAAACATTTGTTAGATACAATAGAGACACTGTTTTGAAATGGGCTCACTGCTGTTTGACAAGGGAAAATCTAAGAAATATTCTGAAAATTGATATATAAAGGAGTGCTTGGGGTGCAAAGCGCCCTGCAATCGGAATTTTATGTTGTTACGTGTCTAGGCTCTTACAAAACGTAACAGAAAAGAGTGAAGACAACAAGCTTTGTAAAATTTAACAAATAATTTATTTCCCTAGAAAACCAAGGTAAAAATAAGAAAAAGAACTTACCGTTTTACAAATCAAATCCAAAATTAATCCAGGAATTAAAAATTAGAAGTCCTATTATTAAATAGTCCTAAATGAATCGAGTCCCGATGAAATCTAACATGGAAGGCGATGACGTCTGTTTTAACCTGCGAAGTGCTGTTGTGTCAACAGTTCCTTGTTGAATAACAGAAAATAATATTCCATTTTGAATTCCGAATAAATTTCAATGAATTTCTTTATCCAAGAATTTTGGAAGAGAACTTGTATTTCCAGGGAAAATATGCACTTGAAATTCAATAAAATAAAAATTCATCTCAAACTAGTCACAACTTAATGTAACTTGACATCGCAAATGTTTTAAGCTCGACTGAAAAGCTCTATCAAGACAACAGTTATACACTAGTTTAAGACGCAAAACAGATTCCAGGATGAGGGTCAATCTTCTAGAAAAATTAGAAGTTTGTAACAAGAAACACATGTTTTATATCACGTACTCCAGGTATGGCCTTGACTTAACTTAATGATTCTTACTGATACTCTGAGAAAGAATAAAAAATTTTAAAAAATTTAAAAAGTTGTTTACCAAAACTGTCACTGGTTATGAATCAAGGTCAGAAACTAGATACAGTGTTTCTGTTATTAGGTGTTTATCAATGAATTAAAAAAACAACAGGTCAAACAGAACTGAACTGAATTTCTGGACAATGTCAAATCCAGTAAACAAAGTTACATTACAAAAGCATGTAATGTAATTAAAAATATTTAAAACTAACAAACAAATAATTAAATTAAATATACATAACAATGTTAATTATTAAATATGGACAGATTTGTTACTCAAGCTAATATAATAAATCCTTTTCATCTGGAAGAGGCTGCAAGAAATATATTTCCTGGTGACAATAACTTTGTAGCTCGCTTTGA
Source organism: Megalonaias nervosa (assembly GCA_016617855.1). Lineage (NCBI taxonomy): Eukaryota > Metazoa > Mollusca > Bivalvia > Unionida > Unionidae > Megalonaias > Megalonaias nervosa. The sequence goes on along the minus strand of JAECUM010051986.1, from coordinate 7,274 downwards.
AGTAGAAAGAAAAAATAATTTGATTTTGTTAAGCGGTATAGAACTTGATCATATACTTCGACATGGAAAGATCCTAGTCGAATACGATAAAGAAATATTAAACAAATATATCAATTTCAGCTTGACGAATAGCAACGTCGCAAATATTTTAAATAGCAGGTGATTCATATTGGAAGAAAATTCTGACATCAAATTGTTTCGATAATGCTGATTTAGTGATACCATCTGTAACACGTTTGACTGATGCTGCACAAATATCAAAATATTTTGCCGTTCATGTAACAGAAGGAATCGACATTTATTCACGTGTGACAGAGTTAGTTGTTATAACAGATTTAGCAGCTTTAAAGTTGGTACCATGAGATGCTTTACCTCGTCTAGTATTCTCTTGTTGTGTAACAAGGTCCAAGTTCTCCAAACTATTATCGATTTTAATTCTGTTTCTGTAGTCGATGACAAAACCACTTGCGATAGGCCCATGAAAAGCTTCAAACACGAACCTGTGGGATCTATAATTAATTCGATTAATATTAGTTCCACCAACATTTACAGTAAAATAACCCATATTATCAATACTTCCAACAACTTTGTTTGTTTTGATATGTCTAATAACACCTCTGTCGTTTGCCTCGTACAGATCGTAGACAGGATGTGGTTGAAATTTATCCTGTGAAGACAAGCTGCTGATGTTATTGTCATCATCATCATCATCATCATCATCATCATCATCGTCACCATCAACATCATCATCATCTTTATTTCCTTCCGTAGAAGATTGCATGATATAACAATAAATCATCTGAATACAATCAAAATATAAGTGCCAAAACAAAGAAATGAATACAAAACAAACAAACAAACATCAAAATAAAAAGTTAGAAGACAAATTCTAACAGTACATCAATCATTAAAGAGTTATTCAGCTGCATAAGTGACACTGCCGTTGATATGGTAAACTCCCATTCCGTCTGGAATCTCCTCACCGCTAAATAAAGTCTAGATAAATTCGTGTAAGAACATCTCGGTATATTGGCTATCATTAACGCCTTTCACTTTCATTTTATAAGCTGCTGTTGCTAATATTCCAACTGTATTTTTGTTTTGATGTTGATCACAACGCCAGTTCATTGTCAGCAAATAAGATTATATCTCTGGTGACACCAGAAAATCTCTTGATGTCTAGCAAGATCGTTGATGATCATCGGCATCTGGTATAAATTTTCCATCTTATACTAATAGTTTTTCCAAATCGCTAATTGACAAATTTCACAGCACACTCAATTAAAGAAATATAAAACAGTAGATATAGGATGTTGAAACTTGCTGATATAACAGAAAAAGTCCGTTCTTGACAGAAAGATATTGACCTATAAAAATCGCAACCTCATTTGCTGATTTCGATAACAGTTGGTTATTTAACAATAAACGTTTACTTACAAATTTCTCTGCCACAAACTTATATCATCTGCTTCAGCCAACAATCAAATCCCAGCTTGCCACGCAGAAGTGCATGAAAATAATAGTTCAGTTCTATAAAAAGCTTTCTAAGCTAAATATATATCTGGAATCCCCACAGACGCCTACGTCAAGGCAACGTGAGGAATTTGCCTATCCTTATTTTACATCAAAATCTAATCGAATTCTATCAGTGACAGATTTAATATCGTTGTCAGAAAATATATTTCAGGAAATATGGAAGAATATATATGAGTACACAACATCTGGGTCCGGCTGTAAATTTGAAAAGATAACAGAGATACTGTTTCACACTATGAAATATAGTCCATTGCCAGGTAGCTCATATGTCGAATTCGCGCCTAAAATCAAAACTCAAATGTTGTATTCATATTCAGAACAGCGATAAAAATGTTTCCAATAGATCATGCTGACGGCGTTATTTCCAGCACGAGACCATCCTGATCGAGTATCAAATTATATTGGTTGTATTAATAATCTAAACTTTAGCGGCATTGACTTTCCTGTTTCTGAGAATAAAATTCCAAAATTCGGATAACTCCTGTTACCTGGAGGTATTAATGCATTTCGTGCCGATGACAAACAAAAGATATGTCTTAGATATATCAGCGATCTCGCATGTCAGCAGACAGTAAATTTACTATTTTATAAATTCACTACGCCCGGATAAAAGAAATTTAGTGGGCTAGTCGGAGGTCAGTATAACAAGCGTAAGGGAAAGAAATATTTCTGTGTCAGGTCTTTGCAAAGATGTATATCCCAACGTGTACTTTTTCGACACCTCGAACATTGATCTAATGTTCAAAAAATTTCTATTCCTGGCGATGAAAAAATATTACAATTTACAAATTACAGACACAATGTGAAAGTGCTTTTTATAGTATACGCAGATTTCGAGTCAATTTTACTTCCAGTGCAAGGAGTAGAAAATAACTCTGACAAATCTTCGACAAGGAAAATACATGAGCGTATTCCCTGTGGAACGGCGTATAAGATCGTGTGTGCAGTTGATAAATCTTTATCAAAACCAGTAAGGATTTACCGTGGAAAGGAACCATCTGTCTGCTTGCTAAGGAACTTTATCGACGATATTGATTTCATCATGATATTACTCACTAAGACAAAAAAAAAAAAATGAAACCATGAACAGCAAAAGAAGAGGCTCAATTTAATACAGCAGAAATATGCGATATTTCCGAGCAGGCGCTTTTGCCTCAAGATAAAGTAAAATATCACTGCCATATTACTAGAAAATATAGTGGACCGGCACATGATAAATGTAGCTTAAAATATACCGCACCGGATTTCGTTCATTTGTATTTCACAATTTCAGAGGATATGACGCTCATATTATAGTTGAAGCTTTCGTTAATAAAGATATAATAAACCGACTGAAAATGAATAACAACAATAAAATAAAGTGCATCCCAAATAATACTAAAAGGTATATGTCAGTGACACTAGGCAAGTTGAGATTTATTGATAGACTACAATTTATGGCGGCATCGCTTTAGGAGCTTGTGTGAGGCTGTAGTAAATTTTATAATCTGATTGAACATTTTGGTGAAACTGCAAGCAGTTTATTGACACGCAAAGACTTTTTTTTCCCTACGAGTATCTAGACGATTGGGATAAATTTGTCTAACGTGTCTACCTGACAAAGACAAATTCTCCTCTAGGATAAATCTTGAAAGTGTTAGTGATGATAATTATGCCTATGCTCAGTCGATATGGGATTTGTTCGGCAACAATAACTTGGGAGATTATCATGATTTGTATCTTATCACTGATATTCTGTTGTTGGCAGATATATTTGAAAATTTCAGAGATGTCAGTGCTGGTAACTACGGACTCGACCCAGTGTGGTTCTATTCGGCACCCGGATTAAGTTGGGACGCTTCACTCAAGCACAGTAAAATAAAACTGGAGCTGCTAACAAATCATGATATGTTCAACTTTATACAACGTGGAATCCGAGGCGGAATAAGCGTCATAGCAAAAATAATATGCCAGGGCTAATAATAAATATCTACCCGACTATGATAGTACAGCTCCATCAAGTTTTATAGCCTATCTAGATGGGAATAATTTGCATGACTACAGCCTATCTGAGTCTATGCCGGTCAGTCGATTTAGGTGGATTAGTGAAAAACAGTTTTTCAAAGAAACTGATAAAACTATACCGAATGATGTTAGTTTTTCATAGAAGTTGATCTTGATTATCCTGTTGAGCTACACTATCCATTCTATTCAGAGTCGATGCTGATAGATAACAGTTTATTACCCGATAAGCAGAGAAATTATTCGTCTAGTTTTAGCACTAGTGGTAAATCTGTTGTTAAACAATTAGTTCCTAATCTGCTTGACAAACGGAGATAAGTTTGTCATTATAAAAATCTTAAGCAAGCAGTTGATCATGGTCTGGTATTAAGAAAAGTTCATCGTGTGCTAAAATTTAATCAATCGCCGTGAGTTAAAAGCTACATCGACTCAATCACAGCACGACGAGCAGCCGCCAAAACAGAATATGAAAAAACTTTTTCAAGCTTATGAACAACAGCGTCTTTGGCATGACCATGGAAAACATCAGAAAGCGAGTCAGTATTGAGATAGTCAATAACATGGAACAGCGTAATAAACTTGTAGCATCTGACGATTTTGTTAGTATGAAAATATTTAATGAAAATCTAGTAGCCATTCAACGACGAAAGACAAACCTGAAGTTAAATAAGCCAGTTTATGTCGGCATGGCAGCACTTGAGATATCAAAATGGCTAAGGTACCAATTTCATTATGATTTTGTCAAGGTTATTTGGCCTGATGCATAGCTGTTATTTACTGACACTGGCTTGCTTATGTACAAAATAAAATCTGACGATATTTATCAAGAGTTTTATGATAACAGAGAAATGTGTGATCTTTCAGATTATCCCCAAAACAGCAGATTCCACTCCGATGATAATAAAAAAGTAATAGGAAAATTTAAGGATGAAACAAATTTTGTTCCTAGAGCTTATCGGATTTCGTAGTAAAATGTACTGTCTAAAATTAGCTGATAATAAAGTTAAGAAACGAGCCAAGGGAATTAAAAGAAATGTAGCCGGGTAAGGTGATAGGATTAGACAATTATAAGGCTGCGCTAGACGGATTTTATAGTTCTGTTGAGATGATGACAATAAGATCAAATTATCATAAAACTGAGACAGATGTTATTATAAAATCTGGCCTTTGTTATTTTGATGATAAAAATGCTCCTCTGAATGGATAAGTACATTTACGTTAGGATATAAAAAGTCTGATAGTGTTGATTTTGGCAAGGTGGATTTTCTAAATTGATTATTACAGTAAATCTCTAGCGATTTCATATAAATTTTGTGTGAATATCAAAAATGTCTCGGTTGTGTGTGTAAATTATCGATTTTCTTGCATAATCCCAGCGAGTTATTAATAGCGCATTCATTTTAGCAGTCACACGTGTGACCTGTAAATCCCAGCGAGCTATTAATAGCGGATTGTAATTTTGTGTGACTGTTAGGTATAGTAATTTTGTGTAAAATAAAAATATAAATCGCTTGCGATTTAAAGTAAAACACCGCAATAGTTAGCTTAAAGGGGCGTATCTAAGCCAACCATGTTTTGTATGACGACGATGACGATTCGGTGATAAGTCCTTGACAGGTAATCAATAATGAAATCGACGCTGTTGCCCCAACAAAGTTCTTTTCGTATTTTGTTTAGACTAACATGGGGGTCTAGGAGGGGTAATCATGCTGTCGTAGTAATATAAAATAGGGTTTTGGATAAGAAACCTCATTATAGTATACTAGTGGTCCCATTGCATCCAGTTGACGTCTGGCATAGAATTCCTATTAAACACATATTAACTCCCTTGGGACTGAAATATTGTAAAATGACTGGACGAAAACTACATATATTTGTCACATTCCATTATCGTAAATGTTCTTTGCTTTGAATTCGTTTGGTTTGTTAAATCTCGATACTTTATCGTATGCAAGAATACTGGATTAATATGATTCTTTCTGAACAATTTGATATAGTTCCGTACTTTCATAAACAGCAACTGCTCGAGTGATACAGAGAAGCTATATATATATATATATATATATATATATATATATATATATATATATATAAATGATAAAACAAAGTCTTTAGATTTGAGATAAAGTTATACTGGACTTACGTTAGAAGTAAACAATACTACTCAGCTTGCTGTCCACTCCTGTACCTACTGGTTTGAATCTTGGCAGCACATTTAACAAGCAGTCTATTGAGACTGTGTGATGTAGTTGGCCATTTATAGACTTTGTGATGTAGTTGGTCATTTATAGACTGTGTGATGTAGTTGGTCATTTATAGACTGTGTGATGTAGTTGGGCATTTATAGACTGTGTGATGTAGTTGGGCATTTATAGACTGTGTGATGTAGTTGGGCATTTATAAACTGTGTGATGTAGTTGGCCATTTATAGACTGCGTGATGTAGTTGGCCATTTATAGACTGAGTGATGTAGTTGGCCATTTATAGACTGTGTCTTTTATTACATTAGATTAATTTGGGTTAAAGCTATATATATGTTGGAGATAGACCTATAAGGATCTAACGGGATCCCCAGATGGAGTTGTAAACATTATTACCTCATCTGAAGACTGTTGGATCCAGTGCAGTGTCGTTTGAATTAGTCTTTAAGGTTAACTTGAAGTCATTTTTGAAGAGAGATTAACATATCAACAAGTACGTAACTAATGGATGCTGACTCAAGCTGCCAATTTTCAGTACATTTTTATTACTTTCGAATGCTTAGAAAATATAACAAAATCAAACAGAATCGGTCCAAAAATCTCTTCAGGCGGTAGTGTTCTGAACTAAGCGTTAGCACGATCTGTAGAGCTATTTGTGTTACAATGTACATCATTCTACATGAAACCCCCAATCGTATCTCCATGTAAATTTAACAGCTATCACTGTCTCCGCTGATCAATTATTTCCATCTTTCTCTTACCTTACCATTTAGGAAACATCCTACCTAACTCTGATTTTCAACTCAAAAGATGCCCAAGGCAGCAATTGAAAGTGCTTAGAAACTAAAGACTAGATATTTAACTGATATTCGTGACCTATGCATACATTTTTTTTTCTCCAATCATCTTAATCCTATATCGTTAGTTTTGTATCATCACCATCAGGATCATCATTTACAATATGAACGCAATGAAGATGAACAAAGGAAAAGTACAATGGTCATTCAAGGAGGAAACAAACAATGAGAAACAAAATTTAGAGCAAGAGCTGAGAACTCGAAGGCATAAAGAGAAAAGGTAGAGACGGAAAAGAGACAGTAAACGAGAGACTATTGATAATAAGATCAGAGCAAACGAAAGAATTGCACAAGACGGAAGAGTATGAGAAATTGCTGAAATATAAATAGACATACCGTGTAACATGCATATGATGTAGATATAAATAGACATACCGTGTAACATGCATATGATGTAGATATAAATAGACATACCGTGTAACATGCATATGATGTAGATATAAATAGACATACCGTGTAACATGCATATGATGTAGATCCAAAGTATATTTGACATTGCTGATTCAAACTGAGTACTTCCCCACAAATAGGTTGTGATCTGTAGGCTGTGTACTCCGCATCGGTGAAATAATGTTGTTCTGTGCACCCAGATGACCTACAAAAGGTCTCAAACTTACGAACATATTCAATGTTTGTTTCTTGATACACTCTCATATATATATATATATATATATATATA
>JAECUM010051985.1:0-31998 GCA_016617855.1 Megalonaias nervosa | reverse complement strand
TTTATTCACGTAACTTTATTCCTCCATTACAAACAACTTTATAGTTGAAGAACAGAACAAAAGCGATGATACCATTTGATCCAGATATTGTAAAAAGACTGAAAGTATTATATTCATTTTCATATAAAAATTCATTCATTTCAACGGCGTTAAAGTAATAGGACCATTTTGAGGAAAGGATGAGTTCAACTGAGCAGCGACCTTAATATCATTTTGTCCATGGTATTCAGGCAAAACTATGGTCACACAAACGAATTCTTCCGAGGTATATCCTTGTTTTTCAGACAACATTAATTTATGTTTCAGCCATTGACATATTACCGGTACCAACAAAATTGAGTTATGCATTTGGTATATGATATACCTTCTGATAATTATACAGTTTAACCTGCGTATCTGTAACTGTTGCCAAGCATTTCATCATTGATTGCTGAGTCAACTTTATGAATCTATAATCAGATGGTAATGTATATCTATTCTCAAATTTTCTTTGTTGTAATGATTCAAAATCACAAATAGTTTTTTTTCCAGGATTAAGTTGATTAGAAATTTTTATACCGTCATGTTGTAATTTTTCAATCACATAAATAATAACATTAATATTTTCGTAATTCATTATAAAATATTTTTTTTTAAGTTTAAAAGCAATATTCCTCAACGAGGAATGTATTTATACTATATACAACGTTAACTATTTTATTATATACAAATCACAGTTTTACGTATCTTAATTCTATGGACGGCACTACCCCCAAGTGAACCCCTAGATTCCCAAACGACATTCTAGTAGGTTTAGAGGGTACATATATAATTTTAATTCTATGGACGGCACACACATATAAACTTAACTATATAATCTCAGATCTATGGACGGCACACATATAAACGTAGCTCAAGGGTCGGCACATACATATAAACGGGGCCATCTCTACGTTCAACAGATATCTGCACATCCTCCCCATAATCAACCCCGGGGAGTGCAAAAGTGCACACACCACGTGGTGACATGGCGGGAGGGTGTATTTTTCTCTCTTGAACTTCGAGCAATGAGGGAGACCCCCACTTATTATGAATAATTGCGATAATCGTCCTCCATCGACAATGTGTCAGTCACGGATTAGAACTCTGGACCTCGAGTATGAGAATTCGCCGCTCTAACACTGCGCCACAGACTCATCTTTACAAATATATGTTTCGAAATTATTATGAAGTTACCTATGCTGACCCACACGAGATCAATAATTACTGTAAACTGCAGCATGGATCTTACCTGGAAGATCTCACACAAGCGGGGCGTGACTTACTGTATCAGGGACGAACCAAAATGTGTAATTATCCTTCTACTGTTACTCCACTGACAGTTAATTGCTTACACGTAGTTAAATTAGAGAATACAGCACGAAAAACTAATCGCGGCAGTCAGGTAATATTACGCAGTAACAAGAGGGGCAACTGCTTAATTACTCTACCAGAGATTTGCTTGACGGAGTTATCTTCCTTCATCATCTAATACAATAGGGAAATACTGAAATGTTATTTTTTGGTTATATTTTCTTGAATACGCCGATTTGGTTATATTATTCGCGACACGTTGTACTGAATGTGAAACAATATCAAAATATTTGCCAGCTGCATTCATTGATTGAAATATTATTTTTTCGCGGGTTAACACTTTCACGGATTTAATAACCTTGCTAGTTTGTCGTACTTACCAGTACAACCAAATTTGCAATTAATTTTCACTCTGTGTAATAGCTCTTAAGTTTCCCAAAGATATATCAACTTTACTGCCATTGATGTGATCGATCACAAATCCGTCTTTGATCAATCCATAAATCGTAGATGAATTTTTGTGAAAAACAAAAACATTTTTCCCATGACACTAAATATGAGAAAACCAGTATTAATGACAAAACCTACTGTTTTTTTTAATCGACAGCGCCTAATTACACCATCACGAGATGCCTTATAATTCTTGATGATAGGATGTGTTACAAATTCATTTTGCTCCATTTATATAATAATGTTTTTTGTCTAAATTATTATTTTGAAAATCTGGCTAGATAGTCTTCGGCGTTTTTCTATAGGAGATTAATTATCGATTCCATCGGTATTATTTGTTTTATAATAATATCGTTTCAGCTCTCTGTATTTTTTACCACCATATCGCATACACAACTAGCCCCAAAACCACATTTCAAACACGATTTTGGTCCTAGACTCTATCTTCGAACGCTTTGCATGTGATATCCACAGATTTCATTTACGCAAGCCTTGTTAGAAGGCACTGAAGAACCGATCATAAGTCACTTCCACTGATTCTTTGTTTGAATCATTATATATATAATTCAATTTAAATATATATTTGCCTTAATTATAATATGGAGGGGTTTGAGAGATTATCTGTAATTAAGCCCTGTAAAGCCCTATTCGATCTTGACAAACTGCCGAAACCTAAATTTACTTTTTCGATTCAAGATTTGGCTTTAATGAAAAGGGATATAACTAATCGTATCCGTGAAGTCAAGGAGGAATTTCGAGACGATGGCGCGACTAATGTGTGGTCAACATTCGAAATTATTGCACGCAACATTGATATTATCGATATTAGAATGAATGACGAGCGAGCAGCAAAGATTATTAACTATCTCCACAATCAAAAATATTTTATTAGAATAAAATTTATTATAGAGACAGAGGACGACACTTGGATTATCCGTGACAAACGTGACCCTGTCCAACTTCACACTGGAAATAATATTGTCACGTTAAATAAAAATTCCAAACCGGGAATGTTGACTGGTGTTGACAAACCGTATTATGAACGAGCGTATCCTGTGACTGCAGTTGTTTAAGCTATGTATCCGCTAAATGGTAAACCTGGCGTTGATGATCTCAAACCGATGAAACTGTCAAGGCTAAATTGTGTAGCTGAGCGAGTTACAGACCACATCACAAACGCGATACGTGGAAACGGTTTAATGGAATTACCACGTAAAAAATAAATGAGTGGGCGAAAACGGTTAAAGATACCGGAGCGTCTATCAGACATGTTGCTGAGTTGGGAAAAAAATTAAAATTCCCAATAACAGTGAAAACGTTAACGGGGAAAGTTTTATACGAATCGAAATATAAATCGAAGGGAACTCCGATAGAGATTATTGATCATAACGCACATGCATGGACGTCGGCCGTAACAATACTTCCACGAGACAGAACAGTTAAATTTTATAATGATTATACTTTTGATTTTATCAGAAATATCAGTAAGAGTGACCCTGTATCCATTTGACTTTTTCAAAGTTCCGATGATGGAAACTATGATCAATTTGTACAACCTAAAGGAGACACTTATCGTGCAGAATCTCTCCCCGAGGAAATGAAAAATCTTGTGTCGAAATATACCGATGTTGCTGAAAAATTATTGAATAATTCTTTTACCGTTACCTGTAATAGTTGTGGCCATCGTAGACCACCGCGTTTATAAATTCGTTCAAACGCAGATGCAACTTCAGTTGATGTTTTAGTTGACAGCGGTTCAGCTTCTTTATATCTACTTGCAACGTCAACGACAGTTAACGCGTATTTGTATGTGCGTGATTGACGTCTACCAGTTTTAATAGTATCATGAAGTAAAAACAAAATGTTAGCTTGATGAACTTCATTGGGAGTGCTGACATCAAAATGTGGGTACTAAATTTGTTTAGGTGGTGGTAGATAAATTTGCCATATTGCCTGTTGTGCTAACCAATTTGCAACAACAGAACGTGATACATATGTTGCATCAGCAAGTTTACTAATCGCTCCTTTACCCCTCCAATATTCTCTTGGGCTATAATAAAAAGATTCCATTGTATAATAATAATCGGTTGATTAATTATCGGCCCCTAGCACTAGTTTACCATTCATCGTAGACTTTACCAGGAAACTAGCAAGTGTTTCTCTGAGAAATTTAATTTTTATGAAATTTAACCGAGTGAATCAACTTCACATCTGCAATATGTCGTTGTTGTAAATCTTTATTTTTATACTCAACATCATGAACGTGGTATGCTTGATCAATCGCACTTATTGGATTCTCTCCAGGTCTTGGTTGGTCTAGTTCGTCAAGTCGAATATCAAGTCGAGTTCGAGGACCACAGTAATTATATCCTGGTAGTTGTTTCACACCAGGGTATTTAGCCCAAGGAGGTCCTGGTAATTTTCCAGGTGAAGCCGCGATATCACTACCTGTCATCAGGCGAGACGAAATTAATTTGTATTCTTTTTGTACCACATTTCACACACTTGCCTGTAAGTGCACGCTTTTTTAATTTTTTCTTGCGATTGTTGTTAATCAACTGGTGGTGGTGGATGCTCTGCATCGAACACAATATAAATCCAAGTTATTTATTATATATTTGTTCCAAATGGATATCATTGATTTTTCAGCGACACGAAAACAAGTGCCAGTCAAGCATCATCCAGCGCTACCAAATTCTATCAGAGCAATTATAATAGGTCCATCTGGATCAGGCAAAACACAATTGTTGCTTAATCTGATAATGTGATGGCTCAAGTGGGATAAGTTATATTTAGTGGCGCCATCTGTAGATGAACAGAGATGTTATGAAGTGCTTATAGATTTTAATGAAAATGCAAAGTTACTGGATGAAGACGGTAATGATATTATTGATTTTTTCACCGATATTGATGAAGCCCCATCTGTAGATGACCTCGATGGATTTCTTAATAATCTCGTAGTATATGATGATGTGACGTTATTGACCTTGTATTTTCAGCCTTTGTAGGAACCTTTATTTTCGCGAACAGACCCTTCTAGACAAGTGGTCTGTTCGCCTTCTCTGCTGCTGAATAAATATTATTATCAGAGTAAAATAAAAATAAACAGTAACAATGATGAGCGGTTATCGTTCCACGGGGTCCCTTCATTTGCCAGTATTTGCCGTTACATGGGGTCCTTTTGTGAGGCCCTTCTTATGGCCGATGGGCACCCATGCGGTTTTTTTTCTGGCGACATTCTTTCTGAATATCCTTGTGCGGGGTACCCTTCAGTGAAACTGAGAGCTACATCACGCTACTGTTTAATTGTGGGGGCCCCAGTTTCAATTTTATGTACATCTCCCCACAAATCAAACCCCCGGGAGAGTGAAAAACAGCACCCACCATGTTGGTCGACGTGGTGAGGAGGTGTACATGAAATCCCTTGGGGTGGGACCCCCGCAATATTATTATTAAATTATGAAAAACTGCGAAATATTCGTGACCGTCGACAATGTGTCTGTCGCGGGCTAGAACTCTAGACCTCGAGTGTGAGAATTCGCCACTCTAACACTGCGCCACGGACTCATTCGTACAAATATATGTTTCAGAAATTATTATGAAGTTATCTGTGCTGGATAAGCAGGTATCCTACAGGCAATCAGTATACTGAATAATAAATCACAATTATTGTAAACTGCAGCGTGGATTTATTTCAATTTCTAAACATTTTATAAAATATACTGTATAAAATACCTGCATTTAATAATCGCACATACATTTCTGCAGGATGTCCGGGAGTTAAAAGTACATATAGGTCTGTACAACTGTCTTACCTGGAGATCTAAAAATAACTTACCTGGATTGTGCACACGCAAGCGGTGTGCGCGACTTATACCGAAGTTACTTACCGGGTACTTGTGGCAAAATACACACATATGGAGGGTTCCTACAAGTGATCAGCATACTGACACACCGTATCAGGTATCTGCATTTAATAATCGCGCATATATTTTCTGCAGGATGTCAAAGTACATGTAGGACTATTATATACTATCTTACTTGTCTTACCTGTAAGAGCTAAAAATAACTTACCATGATTGAAACAAAAGCAAAAAAAAAAAAAAATAATCGCGGCAGTCAAATAATATTACGCACTTACCAACGGGGCAACTGCTTAATTACTCTAGCGGAGAAAGCGTTGCTTGACAGAATTATCTCCCTTCATCATCTGATAAAATAGGGAGATATTGAAATATTATTTTTGGTTACATTTTCTTGAATAAACCGATGTATATATTTTATCCGCGATATGTTTGATTGAAGGCATGCAAATATCAAAATAATTGCCAGCTGCATTCATTGATTGAAATATCATTTCTTCGCCTGTCTCCATATTCACGGATTTAATAGCTCTCCTTGCAATTATTTTGCGCTTAGGAGTACAACCAAACTTGCAATTTTGACTCTGCATAATAGATTATAAATTTCCCAAAGAATTATCAAGTTTCCTGCCACTGATGTGGTCGATCACAAAACCGTCTTTGATCAATCCATGAAAATATTCGTAGATGAATTTGTGAGATAAATATCTTTCTTTTCCAACACCAAATCTGAGATAACCAGAATTATCAACAACACCGACTGGTTCTTTTAATCGACAGTTCCTGATGATACCATCACAAGTTGCCTCATAATTTGCGATGGTGGGATGTTTCACAAATTCATTTCGCTCCATCTATATAATAATATTATTTGTCTAAATTATTTTGTTGTTGGGGTGAAATTCTGGCGAGATAGTCTTCGGCGTTTTTATGGTAGATTCTACTCCATCGAAGTTATTTTTTATCATAATACCGTTTCAGCTCTCTGTATTTTTTACCACCGCATTGCACAGACAACTGCGTTTCTCCTCTAACCCCAACACCACATTTCAAACACGATTTTGGTCCTAGACTTCCTCTACGAACACTTTGCATGTGACATCCACAGAATTCATTTACGCAAGCCCTGTTACAAGGAACTGAAGAACCGATCATAAGCCACTTACACTGATTCTTTGCTTCAATCATTATATATATATATATATATATATATATATATATATATATATATATATATATATATATATATATATATATATATATATATATATATATATATATATATATATATATAAACTTTAATTTAAATATATATTTGCCTTAATTATGATATGGATGAATTTTCGAGATTATCTGCGCTTAATCCTACTAAAGCCAGATTCGATCTCGACAGAATAACCCGTCAATTACCAAGGCGAGTTTGGTTGATTTAACGAATAAAACTTTAATGAATCGTATCAGTGAAGCCAAGAAAGAATTTCGCGATGATGGTGCAGCTTATGTGTGGTCAACATTCAGAATTGTGCGTGACACCAAAGGTTGTGTCGATGCTACAATGAATGACAAGCGAGCAGCGACAATTATTAATTATCTCGACCTTGCACGAAAATATATTTTTAGAATAAAATTTATCGTAGCGACGGATGACGACACATGGATTATCCGTGCCAAACGTGATCCTGTTCGCCTGACTTCTCGTCAGTGCCACGCTGGAAAGATTTTCACCTTAAATAAAGATTCAAAACCAGGAATACTGACTGGAATTGATAGACCTTATTATGAACGAGCATATCCTGTGACAGCAGTTATTTATGCTATATATCCGCTGAATGATAAACCTAACGTCGATTAACTTCTACCGATGAAAATTTCTCGTGGTGACTTTTGTCACTTAAATTGTGTTGTTGAGCGAGTTACAGAACATTTCACAAACGCGAAACGAGGAAACGGTTTAACGGATCTAAGACGTAAAAAAATAAATGAGTGGGCAGAAACAGTTAAAGACACCGGAGCGTCAATCAAAGATGTTGGTGAACGGAAAAAAGAAAAGATTTCCAATAAGAGTGAAGACATTAACCGGAGAGATCTTATATGAATCGAAATATAAAAAATGGAGCTTCGATAGAGATTATTGATAATAATGCACATGCGTGGACTTCGAACATAACAATATTTCCACAAAATCGAACTGTAAATTCAATAGCGGCTATATGTTTGATTTTATCAGAAATATCAGTAAGAGTGACCCTTTATCTGTGTGGTTGTTTCAGAGTTCAGAATCTGTGAACTATGATCAGTTTGTACGTCCTAATGGAGCTATTTATCGTACAGAATGTCTCCATGACGAAATGAAAAATCTTTCGCTGAAATACACGAACACCGATGAAATCGGCGCTGATGGTGGTGATGAAATCACTGTCGAACGATTACTCAGTAAATAGTTTACCGTTCCGTCAGTTGCTGCACATGCTGCTCAGAAAAAAAAAATTCATGGAAACCAACACGATTAGAATTTTTTGAAGATATCCAACGCAGTTGTATAGAATATTGACATGGCGGATTATGGAATACAAAATACAATTATGAAGATATTGTATCGTTTGATATGGTTGCATGTTACCCCGGAAGTTTTCTTGGGATGGGTGACTGTATTAAGTATTTCGAGCTATTTGGTCATCCAACACATGAGATGACCAGAGTTGCGATCATTGGACCTTTGCCAGATTTTGATGACTGTTTTCGCCTGTATTGAATCATTCGAGTTAGCACGGAATCTCCATTCGATTGTTTATGTTTGGTTTGGAAGACATTTTTCAGAAAAATTTTGGGCTCCAATAGTTTTAGTTAGATATATGATTGATACGTTTATTTTGGTGTCATCGACATTCAGTGAAGCAATTATATCAGATCGTCCGCAGAAACAAGTTTGGTTACCACAGCAGAAGAAATACTATGACATTCCTGATATAACTGATTTTCAGAATAAACTCGCAAAAGATCTCGGCAGAAAAATGACTGGTAAATTTACGCAAGGAGGATCATATAATCACAAACAACATTGTTGTAGGCTAATCATCGATGATGCTCGATTTTATACTTGCCGATTTAACCGAAGGAAACATTGTTATAAGCCGAAAAAATGCTTATTTATCTGCTGGAACTAAATTAGGTACAATCTTGATCTACACTGAAGGTGAATCACCACAGTTCACTCATGTAAGATATTCGATGCTTGCATATGTTTCGATAAATTTATTATCGATGATAAATAGATTTTCTGATACCGCGCTTAGAGTCGCAACAGATTCATTTTATATCAATAAAATATACACAGAATCACTGAGACGGTTAAAAATTGGAAATGACGCGTTTTGGGGTGAATGGAGAATAAAACGAGAAGAGATTCTTAATTATTCTGAATCTGCCGATTATATATTCCGAGGATAATTATTGTAAAAATAATTGTTTATCGGAATTATCATCACACTTGCCTGTAAGTGCACGCTTTTTATTTTTTTTTTGGGGGGGGGTTGGTTTTTTTTGGTTTTTTTTTTTTTGTTGTTGTTATTGTTGTTAATCCACTGGTGGTGGTGGATGCTCTGCATCGAACACAATATAAGTTCATATTATTTATTATACTTGTACAACATGGATATCATTGATTTCTCAGCGACATGAAAGCAAGAGCCAATCAAGCATCATGCAGCGTTACCAAATTCTATCAGGGCAATTATTATAGGTCCATCTGGGTCTGGTAAGACGCAGTTGTTGCTTAATCTGATAATGAGATGGCTCAAGTGGGATAAGTTGTGTTTAGTGGCACCATCCGGAGATGATCAGCGATGCTACGATGTGCTTAAAGGTTTTAATGAAGAAGCGAAATCGTTGGATGAAGATGATGATAATAATGATATTATTGATTTCATCACCGATATTGATGAAGCTCCATCTGTGGATGATCTCGATGGACGTATTAATAATCTCGTAGTATATGATGATGTGATGCTGCAAAAAGAATCAAATCAAGCTCGGATATTTTCCCGAGGTAGTCACAAAAACACCGATGTTATATATGTTACTCAGCGATATACACAAATACCTAAAGTTATCAGAGACATTGTAATCTTTTACTTGTGTTTAATGGAGTCGATACACATACTCTGCGAAACTTTCATCATACTTGGTGTTCAGGGGATATGGATGTGATTAACTTCAAAAACTTCTTTTCAAAAGCGCAAGCTGCCCTACACGGATTTATCACAATAAATGTACATGACCCTCGGCCGCTGTATCGTATAGGTCTTGATAAAAATTTTGATTGACATACATAGCAGCAGAGAGGGCGCCGACATCGAGTGAGTGAGCGGTTACATAAACAAACATGCCATAAAAAACGAAACATACATGTCAAAAAATAAAGTAACAAAAATGAGCTAACCCAATTGGAAAAGTTTCGGGGTCGGTTAGAGACTTCGGTTTGACGTTATTGACGTTCGTATTTTCGTTTTTGTAGGAAACTTTATTTTTCAGCAAATTTCTAATTGAAAAAGTTGTAGGATTCGCCCTCCCTGCTGCTTGTTTAGAGGTCAGTAGCTAACTGACCGGGGTGGGCGCCGAAACTACGGGCGCCAGAGGTCTTGAGGCACCAGAACCCCTTTGGGCCCTCATAGTCGCCCCGGGAGCCATTTACCCTTAGTATGCTACTGTTATAAATAAAATCCACTTGCACACACACGCTCCTTGCCCTCTATGTGCGAGCGCCTGTGGACCGAATATATACCATTTATAAAGTCCAATCTATCACCTTTGAAGCAGAAAGCTCAATAAAATGTTGATGGAAACCCAATAGTATCTTTAAAATATTTTCAGAACATTATAAAAGGTCCCAGCTACAGGTGCAAGCACATCGTATATTATACAAACTGTGTACAGCAAACAGTTCTTCAGTCAATCATATGATTGGTTTTCAACCAAATAAAGCTATGCGATAAATAACCAACGAGCTTTGTGAAATATCGTAGCTTAAATTGCAATTTTTCAGCAGATTCTTTTATTATCAACATCAAGATTTCCCTGATTATTATTTTAAAATAACTTTTATAAAAATTCGTTACAGACGATAACATGCAAAGATATTAAATAATCAAATAAAAGTTCATTCGCGTTGAACAGCTACATTTCTGAAGATATGTTTGATGTTTGGTACGTAGTTTCAAACATCATTATACTCCAATCCATATATATCCGTCTTCGGGGTGGGGAGCATCTATATATATCATATATAACATGATGAATCCAGTGGCGTATTAAGTGTAAATGGCGCCCTGGGCAACGATGATGGCCCAAAGGGGTTTTGGCGCTCCAAAACCTATGGCGCACCCACCCACCCCATTACTCTACGGGATAAATCCCACAGACATCATCACCATTGCCGATATTTTATATATTGTTACTATTTCTGCAAACTTCATGGGTGGTATAAACTAATTTGTGTATATTATACGTGACTGTCGTTTCATCTTTCCTGTAAATTACCTTACGTCCTGATGTAAATAGTGTGCAGGGAAATAATAATCTATGTGATGGAGCATTCATTTGGATTCATTTCCCTTGATTCAGTCGCTGTTTTTAAGGTCACATGAGCTATTCTCGCCGCCGCCGCCGGAGAGCTGTTGTAGCTGCGAAATAATGAAACACTTTCAATAGGGGCAATATATGTTATATTTGTGCAAACTTCAGGAACATACTTAAGAAACATGTCTTACAGGGATTTTAAATTAGTATTTCTGTTTTTGCACTCGTGCATTTGTTGAAGCACGATACATTAGGTTATATTGGTATCAACGGTGTTTTCGTGACGTTAACGGCTGTTGTTTTTATCTCTTTTATGAGAATTGTCATCTTATCGATGTATGCAAAATATTCAGTTCACTCTGGTTAATGAGTCTCCGTGAATGCGTAGATTAAACGGTAATAACAACATTTCTGTTGGATCATAATTATAATTAGAATGAACGGACTTTTAAATGAAAATCACGTTAAAGAGTACTAACATGTTTTTAGGTTATGTCCAGGCGGTATTAATCAATACTGGGTCGAAGACAACGAATTTCATCATGTTATGGCGCATTCGAGTGGCTATATATTTATTTCGAAATCTGGTTAAGGCAACGATGACATGACATTTAAGGCACCGTTTATTTGACAATGTTGTTTTCAAGTGTGTATAACTTATAGACCATAAACAATTTTTTATACTGAGAGATTTGCGTTGCTCATTTCAAGCAACTTTCTTATACACAGAAATTCTTAGCTAAGAAATAATAATAATAATAATAATAATAATAATAATAATAATAATAATAATAATAGAGACGCCCATACTATCTATTTGATTCCAGAAATAGTGTGGGTTCGTTGGTGGAATTCTAAATGGCATTCATGGGCTCCATACATTCCAGGTAAATCATCGTGGGTATGAAATAATTTTGTTTAAGTCCCCTCTACAACTCCGTATCATTGCACCAGGGTACGATCTTCTATATCAATACATATTTGTTTTCTTATCATGCTTACGTACCAGTAATCTTAAGTTTGGCATGAGTTTCTCAAAAAACGTAAAGATTAAAGATTCGAATTTTCTACTGTGGTACTCACTCTTGCGTAACTACACACGGCCATGGTAGAATGGACATCACTATTATATTGTATACTCAGGTTGTTGTTAACATTGTTTATTTGAGGTTTCCAAAGCTTGAACGTGTTTGTTTGGTTACTACACGTCAAAAATCCTGCGATAAACACACGAGTTTCCTGTGTTTGTTCCATTGGTATAAATAGAGGGGTGAGGAAAGAGGAAATACAAATTGGATAGAGAGGTAGACATAGACGGACTAAGGTTATTACAATTTCTGCAATCTCTCTATTCTTCTTACCCCCCATTCTACCCATTGTTCCGTCCTATTGAAGCAAAATAATCTTTATGATGTACAGGTCCACCTTTTTAATAATAATGACTATTAGAGTTCGTCTGACCCGTCCCACCCCATCTTCCTATCGTTTTCATGCAGGTATGGCTAGATTAAGGTCGTTCAAATTTGCTAGACCAGCTAGTAAGCGGCTAAACTATGCCGACACCGCATGGTGAATTCCAGCTTTTCGATAGGCAAATGACTCTGACCCTACACCCCATCATACATGTCCAAATATCATAAATGTAGTGGGAAGGGCCAGTGGAAACTCGGATTAATCAATGACTCGAATAAATAATCTTAAATCCACATTACAGCAAATGTACAGTGTCCAACATTCAAACAATGCATGCCATGCTTATTAGGGTTTTGTATGACTCTGAATGTTTAAAACAAACTTACCTGCATAGGATCTAATTTTTGCAAATATCAAAACAATACACACTTATCACAGACTGAGTTCCTTGAAAAAGAAAGTAGATTTCAGCCATGATGGGTTTTTCCTATCTCACTAAAGTTAGTAACGTGGGATTTGTGCCAGGGGAAATAAATGAGCGTGTTTTGGTTGCTAGACTTCAAAGTCTTGTGATTAACATTACATATGTGTCAAAACATTATAAAAATGTAAAGAAGTAACTAGATTTTTTTTTCTAAAGAAGACAAAACTTCTTGCAAGTAAAGACATATTATATCATTGTTTATAAAAATGGTAGCTATTTTGTTTATGAACATGAATAAGAATCTCCTAGTCAAAACAATTTGTCCCTGTATTGGTGATTAATATTGAATCAAGAATAAAATAATAATAATAATAATAATAATAATGAATACCTCCACAATAACGATGTTTATTAACAGGCATTCTCCGTACAATGTAATTTTTTAACAATATTGACATGGAGTTTGGGACAAAATGTTTAATAAAAATGCCTTAATGTTAATCTGAGTTTGATGGTGGCGAATTTTATGAAGTATATGGGACACGTATTAATAATGAGAACATTTTATTCTTTTTCTTTCCCCTGTTAATGACCGTCATTACACATTCTCCTCTAATAATAATTATACACCTCCCCTGTTTGTATACTGGAAAAATTCGAGAAACGGGCGAGCAAAAGGGAAAGAATGAGTGAATCTAAAGTCATTCATACAGACGGACGAACTTTATTATAGTTTATGTGATCTCTCTTTTCTTCCGACCCCACATCTTACTATTGTAACAACATTGTCTTTACGATGTTCGGGTTCATCGATTTAATATTAATGACGTGAAGAAATAATTTTGAATCCGTCTAACCAAGGACTAGTCATAAAATCTACCCCATAAATTTGTGTTGATACTGACGGATGATATGTGGACCTGATGACGCCTGTTTACAAAAATGTGCAATTTTGCTACATGCAAATCTTCCCGGAACAGATCTGCATGCAGTTTAGACACTAACCTGTATGTGGTGATAGCTATATCTAGCGCGAAATTCAACATCGTCACAGGGCAGAGGGCCCTTCTATTCCACGTGGGTTTAGAAGTTGCCAAAGAATAGGATTTGATCCGGAAATAGTATGTACATATGGTCAAAAGAACCTTTCAGCCGACAGTAGATCAAAAGCCGCGAAAAAATATCGGAAAGTGTATAAAATATACGCCTATGTATGCAGACAAGATTGTTTACAGAGTTTTTGCAGAATTTAATTAATAGGCGAGATAAGCTCCTAAAAATGCTGATTTATTTTCCTAACCAAGAGAGTACAGTGTCCAATATTAAAATGATACATATTAAGTAGTCAAAATGTCAATTAAAACATAAAAATATATAAAGAAAATATTATATGCGTTTGAGCTTATTTCACAAATACCAGATTATGTAAACTTTGATTTCCACGATATAGAAAGGGGATATCAACCGTTTAATGTCGGGGGGGGGGATCGCTTACACACTTATCATTTGTGTCAAATTTAATGTGAACATTGCATATAAAGACACAGCAACCATTGACTTAAACCGTTTATCTTCACCATGTTGGCGGATGCCATTGTTTTAAATTTTCCCGAAGTCACTTTTGGAGTTACTAGATTGCATAAAATAACCTTCATGAGGTATCAAACGAATTTCTTTCGTCTCCTGTCTTGTTTATTGTGTCATCCTATCAGTTTTATCGCCGTTTGTCTCTCTCAATCTCTCAGTCTCACTCTGCAGTGGATGCAAATGGTGTTGGATATGAAACAATCATACCATCGTCAAGATCGCTAGCGTAAACATCTGGCAACACATTTTGAAATATGTTGTGTGACAAGTGTTATATGTAATTTAATTACTTGTTTGTTAGTTTTAAATGTTTTTTATTTTTATTTTATTCCATTATATGTTATTGTAATGACAATTTTGTCTACTGGATTTGATTTTTTTTTAGAAATTCAATTCAGTTCTGTTTGCCTGATAAACAACCAGTAGTTGAAAGATTGTATCTTTTGGTGACCTAAACGAATTTCTTTCGGTCTGAATCAGGATTCTCCTGGTTTCGTAACTGAAGTGGAGGGTATTGATTCAGGATCTCTCATGTCGTCTTCGAAATCGAATACGGCACGTTGTTGGCTCTTAGTTTCTTCAGGTTTCTCACTGGAAAAATTTCGTTTGACTAGGTTTCACACGCAATAGTCCCTATACGTAGGATTAGTGTCTTAGAGTATTCATTCAGTTCTCAAACAATCAAGAAGACGGAAGAGTCAACACAGATAGACCTGATGGTCAGAGATTCACTAATAATCATACGAAAGCATAATTCACATATGAAAATGTCAACAAAACTTACCTTTCTGGTCAGAGATTTGATGGGCGTCATAGAAAAGTTTAAATGTGACGATGTTTGCTATACCTGTACGTTATAGGGACATTTGCCTCCAGAATGATTGCTTCGTCAACATAAGAGAGACAAAAGTCGAGATACCTGTTATCTTTGTCAGGAGAAAGGATACTGGGTTTCAGAGTGCCCTAAGGAAAAAAGAGAAGAAGCAGAAACAAGAGGAGAAAGAGGGGAGGAGTTCAGAAGAAGAAAGTGACGATGAGGGAGAATTTGTGCCAGTGATGAGATTGATTGAGAAGTGGACAATGGTATGTTAGCTGATGTGATATTTTACTGTGACTTTAAAAGAGAGAATATACCAGAAAGAAAATGCATCTCTTAGACCTACACGCGCACACACACACACGTACACCCTTCAAACATGATGTGAAAAGGGATTTAAGTTTTACTTGATTTGGTGATCTCTCTTTTCTAGATAGGTGGGTGGCCCTAAAAAGGAACATTGGGTGTTTGTTTAACAAACTCATGAACTGGAACTTTAACTGCCTTATACCCTTTCCACGTCTAAGTCCTACTTCTTTACCTGCTACTGTGGATTATTTGGTAGTGATCGCTGTTGCTGATGGTGTCCCAGAGGTATTCAACGTAGAGATAGGGATGAATGGGTTGGACTATTTGGCTTGGGAAGGTCATTTTCTCTAAGGTCGAGTTAAAGAAGTCTGATACATTTGTCTCAGATACCTTAACTCTGCCAAAATATCTAGTAGCACCTTCACCTTTTGCCTTTCACAGTCTTTCTTCTCTTCTTCGCACTTTCTCTTCTCTTCATCCTCTCGTTTTCCACTTCATCTTCTATCTGTTTAATGATGCTTGTTCTGCTTCTTTCTGCTGTTGTAACAAATTCTGTAATTCTTCTTTCTGTATCTGTCTACAGTCCTCTACCCGATGTAAGGTAGAAGGTGGTAAAGGTGATGGTACTGATAAAAATTCTTGCGAAGAAGAAATAAAATCGGTTAAATCCCAATTAAAATCATTCTTTTTTGGAAGGATAACTGTGGTTGTTTTGGTACCCATCATACCATCACCTCTCGCATCCTCTGCAGGTGCACCCCAATACATCATCTTCTTAGTTTCAAGCATGCTCAAACTATGTCGCATCGATTCACTAAGCAAAGACGCTAGCTCACCTATATACTGTATGTGACGTAACACGCAACTCTCTTTTGATTTGAAGAGAAACTCCGCGCTCTGACGGAACTGTGTAACGCGCTTTTGGATTGTTAGAGACGTCAATCCGTTTCGATCCGGCTTAGAATATAAATACCAGTGACTCGCCTCATTCAATTAACCTATTTTTATGACAAATTGTTTACAAACGTTGAGTCGTCTACCCTAATTTCGGGGATGCTATTCAGCCTGGACTTCCCCATGTATATGACAGCATCATGGGCTATCACAAAGATTACATATACGGATTTGTCTGGAGAGGCAAAGCTGTCTGAAGAGAGTCTTGATGCACAATCCTTCTGTATGATGAAGTTCAATGAAAGAGAAGAAGACCAGTATGATGTTCTTAATGATAATTCGATTGAACTAACAAGCCCCAACGGCCCTTTTCAGGGCCACTCATTTGCCTAGAAAAGATATATTCTATGACTATTGCCTCCAAGATTGTTTTTGTCTGTGTTGTAAATGTATTGCTTCTGTTTGTCTGTGTTGAACCCATACACCCTTTTGACCCTATAAATATTTTTGGCTCTATAAACCCTTTTGACCCGATAAATCCTTTTCTGGCTATGAATATTTAACATAGTTTTCTTATATTTAACTAAAAGTAGCGCGTATTGCGGTCAATCGAGGTCAGCCACTTGTAATACTGTTGCCACTTTTCCTTAATGACGTTAGTGCCGGGAAGTCACCCATGTTAAATATATGAACCTATTTAACATAGGATTTCCCGTTTGAGGCTATAGGGGCTCTTGCACTTTGCCTTATAAGGAAAATACATTGAGTCCCAGTCGGCACGTATAACTACTTCCACTCCTTACGTTGTTGTTGTTATTTTGTGCTGATTATTGTTGGTTTTTCGTTTGTTTGACTGCTTGGTTAGGGGTGGGGGAAGTTTCCTTCAGTCCAACGTATAAGTCATGTGTCTTCCTATCATACTTACACACTCCAGCCTATGTTTGCAATATGAACAGTGACTGTGCTTGAAACGCACAAATTTACCCTGTTAAATTCTTCCTGGGAACACTTGTATGTGACATATGAAGGGGTAGAATTATTATAAATCTCCACTCCTCTGCTGTTGTACGTTAACAAATACTCCTCTAGAAAGGTGTATTAATACCATATCGTGCGTGAGTCTGCCGAATGGTTCATATAGACATTTAAAAACTGGGCAATTATAGATTGCTTGTATTAAAGTTGGAAATAGTTCGAGATTTTTTCAGGGAGATGGGATATCATCCATCCACATTTACCCATGGACATGTAATCTACATAATCAAGAAAAGGGAAGGCAAATCAAATTAAATAAACTGTCTATGTCACTATATTTACATAAAAGCGTGTTTAAAAGCAAAGCTGTTTGTGACCCCCCCTCGCTATATATATATATATATATATATATATATATATATATATATATATATATATATATATATATATATATATATATATATATATATATATATATATATATATATATATATATATTACAATCAAATTTGACATCCATTTGGTATTGATGAAATATTCAGCATTGATTTTTACAGCTTAACGTTAACGAGGATTAAATGACTGTAAATTAATTTTCCAAGCACCATGATAATAATGCGATCTACATATATCATTTACTAAACGTTAATGTCCTCTTGCACATCGTCATAACATGGTTTTCATTAGCATAACTTTGTGAAGGATTAATGGATTTGCTGTTGGAATTGGCTGACAAGACATTTTCTAAAATGAGGACTTTTTTCAAATAGTTCTTGAAGCTGAAACTTTTGGAAAAGTGCATAAATAAAATTTCGCCAAATCTATAACTAATCATATAAAGTGTAATGATGTCATTTATCAGAAAAGGACTGATGCTGGACAAAATAAACGAGACGTGTGATTGGAATTGTATTCATTGTGTTTCACAAGTTAGCATGCAGTATTATGCTGACAAGATCTTAAACAAATTTGTTTTAAAGCATTGGTCATCATTGAGAGAAGTTATGGCCCCTTTGGCCTGTTCCTATGATATTTATTTCTGCTGCATATATTTCTATAGTATAAGACCAATGCTACCATGCAGCTTTTTATTGATGATATCATGAGTTAAGTTTCTAGAATTCAGCTGCATCGTGAGCGGCACCAATTTACCAAGGATTGCTGGACACCAATTAATTTTAACATTTTCGTTTCCAGATTTCTACATCCTGTGATAGAGTTATGGTCCACACTCGCTGCCCCAACACGTTTTTGCAGCATAACTTTCTCATTGAATATTGGATGTTAATTCAGTTTGATCTGACGTTTTATGATGATGAGATCTTGGACGAGTTTAATTTTCAGGATGATCTTAATTTTCAGTGTCTTCCCATAACATTAACTGCAAGGATACAATTTCATTTATTGGTGGAATGTTCGCACAATTGTTGCAAATTTGGTTTATGCATCCTTGACACAAATAAATGGATTTCAAGTTAATTTGTTTGCAACCTTATAAACTGAACTCCTGCATTATTTACAATTCTGGGGTCGAGTTATTGCACTTTGTTTTTTGGATACACCCGTTTGTCGTTTTTCAAGCTGTTGCCAAATTTTGCATTTAAAATTATTGACACTTAAAATTATTTAATGCATCAGAAGCAGCAGCATAAAATATTCCATTTCAGACTTGACTTGTATTTGTAATATTAGAATAGCATATAACGTTTTAGTTAGAATAATCTGCATATGGATCCTATAGTACAGATTTGGTTGATTATATATGTGATTCTGGAGTATTTAGCTCAAATACTTTTGACATTTTTATCTTTTCACTACTCTCTTTTGACATGTATATCAGTATCATAGATACTTTGATTACAGTATTTTTCACATGGTTACTATGGATACACATTGCTTTATTTAAGAAGTGCTGTATAAAGTGTGGCCAATTCCATTGATTAGCCTGATAAGAGATAAAGGAATAGGACATCTGTGACTTGTTGAGTGAAAAGGTGGGTCACTATGGGTGTTAATTATGTACAAAGAATGACTTCATTAATTAGACCGACACGGGATCAAAAAGGCATCTATCACTCATTGAGGAAAGAAATGATTTAATGTAGTACTAATTATATATAGCGACGTCATTAATTTGTTTGACATGGGATCAAGAAATGGGGCACCTTTTCCACATTGAGGAACTTAGTATCTTGCAAGTAATCCTTTTTAAATAATAAGATATGCTTAGTCTACTTAGAATTTTTACATCAATTTTTAAATTTTTGATTATCAGACGGAAGATGACGGAAAGAATCAGGTACTTGTATATGGGAACTGTGTCGAGGGAAAGATATCAGTTATGTTGCACATTAAAGGAAATGTAAATTTAACACTATGGGTAAAAACAAAGTCTGTGTTAGATTGGAGCCACTATGGGGGCTTATTGAACTTTAAGATTGCCGGCCACTTTTGGTATCTATGGAATTATAATATTTGAAGTGTTTTAGGGGTCTATGAATATTGTGGGTTACTATTTAAAATTAGGGTGGGTATATATGGAAGTTGACAGTGTGAACCTGGCATACTGGAGTGGAGTGATATCACTGGAGCGATAGACAAATACACACGTAATTACACATAAATGTAAAAACAATTCGCAAATAATTTGAGAACAATGCACATTTTGACAGTCCAATAACCATTGCTATTTTGGGATAACTAAGATCTATTCTTAGAGACCGACACATGTAATTAAGCAAAGTACTCACCCTTAAAATCAAGTAAACAATAGCAATAGGGGGTTATGTTATTATATAATAACTAAGACGGACATACAATCCAACATTCACAAAAACAGAACTGATAAGATGATGTTATGGTATTATTATAGCATAGAAAAACATGAAAAAGACAGAGTCATACTAGATTTTAGTGAATGATTAGTAATCTCTGATCAGTATTATTGATATAACCCTAACAATGGCTACCGTACTGAGTGGTGTTTGTTAAAAAAGGTTAATATAAACGTAATTTTCTTCGCACTGATTATATACACACCGACACATATTTAATACATCCACGTTGTTGCGAGAATTGTATCTTACAAATACAGTTTTCTCGGTTCAGTGTTTAATGATCAAGATGATCACACATAGATGGTAGTCTGGATCGAAAATAGATCCTGGAGATGGAGATAGGGCATTCTACTCAAAAAAACTTGTTGCGTTTTGTGAATGGATGGTAAGACTGGTAAAAACAGTACTTTACATAGAGATGAAGGGGATTTAAATTAGTTTAAACACGTTGCTAACTATAGCACATCTTGTTCTTGCTCAGCCAGAAACCACCCAAACAATCAGTGCTCGCCTTCTATCATCCAAACGATCGCATGTGGTCATATGGCATGTCCTAGTCGATATGGAAAATAAAATTTTTATGATCAACAGCGACAGTGGGCAGTGCATATTAGTAGTGATCAGTTCAGAACCAAACCATGGCTGAGAGGAATACTAACATGTGGTACCTGTTTATATTAATACTAAGAGATCTACTGCCAGCACTGCTACCAAATAACGACGACATATTCAGTCCAACCAGTGTTTGCTTACTCTTGTAATTTGTTTTCATGACAGGAATTTCTGCCATCAACCGTGCTTATATAAACAGAGAGAAAATTGACGCCAGCACCACTATCATGAAACCAAAGACATCTTCAGTCCAACCTTACATTCTTTTCGTTTCTGCTGTTTTTTAATGACAGAAGTGTATGTGCTCAGCAGTGACAAAGCAGTTCGGTAGAGTTTAGCACAGTGTCATACCATCGCTGAAAGGAAAGCAAACAGTAGAACAAAATAGACGTATGTATTGCAAATCAAGTCAGATGTGTTGGTTAGAATGTCCAAGGTCGAGGCCACAGTAATGTAAAAACACAAATAGTTTCTACACGATAATTTTATTGCTTAATAGAGTTATCAAACTTTGTGGATTCTTTAAATTGTATTGAGGAAATCAGTTATTGAGTTTTGGGGTCAAAGTCAAATTTCAAGGTCATAATGTGTCAAAGAGAAAACAAAAGGTTTCAGTAAGATTAGTTTTAGACCATGTACCATGAGCATCCTTTGGGAACAGGTTGCACTTGGGATAGGAGCGAAACATTTTCAATAAAAAGGGTCAACAATGACACACGTCAAAATCAGTGTGATACTTCCAAGAAGAAGGTTCAAGCAAAACAACTATAATTATGGACCACATAATGACAAAAAACGTTAACAATGGCATCTTCATGTGGGAAGAACATATGCTATAAAGATTTAAGTCCCAGTTGCAATGACTCCAAAATTAAAATATATTTCTTTATTTGGTCTGTGCTATGATAGTGCGCTCATTCAAATCAATTAAAAACAGGACAGGTGTCTACTTATAGTACTCTTGTTCGCACTTTTGCTTTTGATCGCATACTATATTTTGTATTTATATATTATTTCTCTGGAAATTAAAATGGCAGTTGAATTATATTGGTCATTTTAGATTGTTCGGATCATGAAATACGTGACAATATAAAAAGTTAAATAATACTTCAGCATTATCCTAAAATTCAAAACTGTATATTTTAAAAGGTGTTTGGGACAGTTTATGACTACATGCACATCCCAAAATTGAGAAGTTTATAAGGCGGTGTATGACCACACAAACACACACACACACATCCCCAAACTGAAACGTGTATGGGTTAGTATATGACCAAACTTATACTAACACACATACACAAATGGATGTACATGTTCAAAGCTTATACTGTATAATGCAAATACATGCATGTACGTAACACTAGAATCACAAAGTTGCAACTACGCAATAACCAATATAATAGCAGCTAAATGGCATGAACAAACTTAAATCTGGTTGATCTAAGGTGTATAGTATTGCTTGAATGACACTGTAAGAGCAAAGTGAAATCCTGATTGGTGTAACCATGTGAACGGTAAGTATTAGTGCCTTATATAGAAACTATACTTAGTACGTACCTTTTACTGTCCACATGATGATCATATGCAACTTCTAAAAGTATGTTTGGTTGTGTTTCCTGTGATCGTGCTATGGCATAAACATTGGTATAATAGCAAGCAGATTAAAGTAGAATGAAATGAGGGGTGGGTAATTATTCATTGGATCGTTTGGCCATATGGCACCTATCCTGCCATGATGTTTGATTATCACTATCAATAAGAAAATACTTAATTACCTATTTCACTGATCTCTCATGAGAAAAGGCTGGAGAAAATGATATGAGATAAAATAATATGTTATGCTTGAAAAGGGAGTAAAATCTTTTACGTCTTAATTTGTTGCTTTGTTGTAAATGACACGAGGAAACAACCAGCATACATGCTGCCAATGGTTAGCAACATTCAATTCAAACAGAAAGTCACTATGGCAGTCTTTATAAAAAACATAATTGTGTTTTAAATTCGCATCCAGTTCACATTCTTCCACGCATTGAAATCATATATATATATATATAAATCACTGTCTTCTCGGCATTATTGAATGAAATTTGTTATGCTGCACAAACAGCTTATGAAATTAAATTTGATGTCATGTCTTTTAAGTTTGTTCTGTCAATTACAGTTGCCATACTTCAATAATATACATGCCTTCTCTTAGTGGTATGAACTCTCTTGAACAATAGCGCCAAGTAGAACTTGGCAGCGTTGTGGTAAGGACGGATTTTCAAGGACTGTGTGAAGCATATGAATGCGTTGGTCAGCTGATTTTCCTGTGTAAAGGAATAA
Organism: Megalonaias nervosa; assembly: GCA_016617855.1. Taxonomy (NCBI): domain Eukaryota; kingdom Metazoa; phylum Mollusca; class Bivalvia; order Unionida; family Unionidae; genus Megalonaias; species Megalonaias nervosa. Next base: position 8,586 of record JAECUM010051985.1, on the reverse strand, counting down.
CCTAGAAGATTTAATGCCGTGTCTCTGTGTAAGATGCGTGGCTCCGTCCTAATCGCATTAATCATGTTGTCCATGGCAACCTGTTTGTGCCTCTCCTTCCCTTGTCTAATGAAATTCAAGTACTGAAAGAAATAGAGACATATGAGTGAATCAACCACGCACCAGTCATATCAAAAATGATCATCCTCAGTGGTGTGGGTGCTATTGAAACCTCTGACTGAATATAGATCACGGTAAAGGATACTTGAGTCTGCAGTAGCTCCTCAATACTGAATCTCTTCGTGCTGAGTCTTTCGAAGTGCGATTTCATATTACAATTCAGTACAGTGACGATGGCTGTAGTATCCACCGTAAAGGAGTATATATACCTCATCGAATAGTCACTAATATGTTGAAGACAAGCCTCTCTTAAATCATAATTCCCAAGTTCCATTCCCAATCCACATAGTTTGAGTCTTACTGATGTAACATCGTTGTTGATACCAAATGAAAGGAAGCCTGAAGCCAAAGCCACAAGATAGTCTACTTGCTCGTGAGACAGAAAGTATGCATTTTCTTTGCAGACTGTGGCAATATGGAATCCTAGCTGAGAGCACATGCTCATCATTGCATGCTTTAGAGGATATTGCATTATGTGCGACATATGCTTAGAAGCAAAGATGATTCTTTCTAGATAATCAACCAGTATTGAATAATTGAATGGAATGTGTTGAATTATAGCACTTGTACAACCAAATGCTGCCATCACAATCAAATTGTAATCAAGGTTAATCTCATTCATGTTGTCTCTGTTTACCTCCTCAACTATCAGAGCTAGTTCTGAGACATAGTCAATGGCCATTCCACTGATTCTGTTTGCCAGAAGATGCCCCAAATTACAACATTGTATCCCAAGTAGAAAACTACAATCAACTGAAAGAAGATATCTGAGTCTTTGGACTAAAGCAAATTGGTTTGCACCAAATATCTTCCTGTCATAGATATTATTTGTGACAATGAAATAATCAGGACAAAACCCTGCTGCCGCCCAATCATACAGTTGTCTGATGCAAAGTATGAGACAGTACAGAAGATTTTCATTACTCCACAGCTCACGTGGTGTTCTTTCTCTCATCCACAACATGCATACTTTGCAATGGTAGCTAGAAAATGCATCTTGAAGAACAGGTTCAATAAATGTTTTCTTAACCGTTTTGAGCAATATGTAGACTTTCATCACTGTGTCTTCAAACGACCTCACAAGCTCCCTTTCAGCTACTGAAAATGATAACCTCCGCTCTAGGTGTCGTTCAGGGCTGTGTGGATGCCCAACACATGTAACAAAACATCCATATACCCAGGCATTCTCAATCTGTTCAGGTGTAGGCCATCCATAGAATCTGTGACGCTGGAACCATTCGTATCCTTCTTGTGGCCATTGTGAACAACTAAAAGCAAAAACAGAGTCACAGGAATACATTTTGGAACCTGTATCAATTTGCACTGCTGGACTTGATGCAACCAACAAATGGTCAGGTGAAACAATATGACCTATTGCATTTGATAATACAGACCTGTTTAATGAATCAATAGTTGCAATTGTATTCACATTTTTATTCCCGAATATTAGAACTGGATTGTTGTCTGGTGTTAAGTATATTTGCTGTAATTTTACATAACCAGGATGAGTGAAGTTATCCTTCACCATAAGATAATTTCTCCTTTGTGACTGACAGTCATCGAGATGAGTGGTTACCGTGAAATTATACAAAACTGTGAACAAGTCTATATCTGATTGTAGTCCAGGTCCAGTGGAACCCTCCCCTCTACTGCCAAACACATATATTGTCCATGGATATTTCATAAAAACATCCTTTATGTTACTGAACAGCTCAGTCTCAGTGGCAATACTAACCTTCCTGTCTCGGTCTTCGTGTGAGTAGCCAACATTATCCAGAATGTTGGATACAATCTCCGATACATTGTGGTAATACACCGGGATGTGGTGAGACATATCAACCTAAAACAAGAGATGAAAATTAAAAACATCACAATTATCATCAATATAGCTATATTTCCTGACGAAAGATCTGGATTTAATCATCATAATCATCATAATTATCATCATCATCAACCCAGCAGCATAGTCATCACGTCATCAACCAGTTTTTTCACCAAGAATGAAATGTAATAGGATGAATCAGTATGTATTATACTGATTCATTAAACGTTGGGGATTACACCTTATGCGTTTGTTGACAACTCAAAAACGCTTAACAGCCATCAATGTCACTTTCTGATGTAAGTTTTTAAACACCGTGATCATGGGAATTTTTATATGAATTTCTTGAGTACGCATTGGATCGAGAAAGGCCTATTGATTTACAATTTACTAAGCTTGGGCGTAGACTAAAGCCGATATGGGTGAGAAAGTGGCTAGTTATTAAGTAGACAAAAAACTTTGAATCGGATTATCAAAGAAAGGAGATGCATGATCAGCTTTAAATTAAACCATACAAGTTCCTCTTCTCCCCCCAAAGATTATCAGGGAGAGAGTAAGAAAGGTTTGTAATGCTAGTACTAGAATATTATATCTCCTTCTATGCATTGGTTACTTCATCCAATATAGCAGCAGGGGAGATGCCAGCAGACCGTTTGGGGACCTACTACCGCACCCCTCCCCCCAAAAGCCAATCCAAGCCTGGCTAGCAAGTTGAAATCCTTCACCGAAACATGACAAGGCCCAGATGCGATCTTGTGGGTCAAACAACATGGGTATTTTTGCGTTTACTGAGTGTGGTGTGCATGTTGCTCAACAAATGATTCCATCGATACCAATGCGACAACTTGTTGCTGGATCGTATAAACTGATTGTAATGAATCCATGTCGAGTTCTCTGAGCATGTGCAAAGACATTTTTAAACTTAGTTATGTCCACGTCGCTGGGACACCAAGTCTGACGAATATTTCGCAGTGTATGTGTATCAACGCCGTTAAAGATATCCAACAATTTGAGTTTTCTCTTATTACGTTAGAGATCTGAACATGTCGTTGCATGACGTTAATTGACATCTGTGTTTTTATGTCTGTTTCGCGAAAATATTCTGGCCGGATTTGTTTATTTATCAAGCATGACATCATCGTAAACCACACGATTATTAATACTATCATTAAGATTATCGACGGACAGTGCATCATCCATGTGGGTGATAAATTCAACAACACCTGTATCAGCCGGCAAGAAATTATTTGCAGCTTCATTGAATTCCTTGAGGACATTGCTGGTCCCATTTGAGACATCTAATTATCAGACTGAGCAACAACTGAGTTTTAACAGACACAGATGGACCAATGATAAGGGCTCGAATAGAAGTTGGTAACGCCGGATGATGTTCGCGTATCACTGAAAAGTCACAGTCATATTGTAGCAATATTTATTATTTATAATCATGAGACAATATTGTGTTTCATGCATTGTGGTCACGGATACAACTGGACTGAGAGCAAGAGAAGACGAAAATTAACAGTCAAAGACTTACAGGCAAGTGCGTAAAATGTGGCACACAAATATAACTCTGTGGCTTCTCTCGAGATGAAAGATGGTAGTGCTATGGCTGCTGCGCTCGGTAGATTACGACCCTATGGCCTGAGCCACCTGCGTGCAGGTCCGCCACTACGGCTGCCAGTGCATCCACACCTGCCGCGTCGCAGCTCGCCCATCGCCGCAGGACTTGGAAACGGGTGATGACATAAATGACTTGCACGTGAAATGGATTAAAGTGAGGGAGAGTTGCACTGTGTCAGCCGCATTCTCTTATCCAGGCCCCACTTTGTTCAGTGGCAAGAAGTATTCAAGACAGCTGGAATGGAGACTGGATGCAGTTGATGACCAAGGCGTCCTGCGTGTCTTGCCGTGCTCTTAGCGCTCCACGTCGCTTTTCTGGGTCCGTTTTCCTGCCCGTTGACAAGCTGGTGGTTCCTCCGCGCAGTCCGCCGGGTCCAGTCTTCCCATGCTATGGGTGACAAGCCCTGACTCACCGAGGGTTTGAGACCGGTCGGCTACCCTCAACCTGGTTTAGCCGGCCAGTCGAAGCCGTTGCCCGTGGTGTGGCCGCTACGCATGCCACAGCTTCTTGGAGCCACAGGTAAGAGCTAAGCGCCAAGTGGGGACCAAAGCTGGAGTAGCTACCCCCGAAGGAGTACGACTGCTACCCCCACCAGAGGTACTACTCCTCCATGAACACCCCTTACACCACACATACAATTATAGATCAACAACAACGACATATCGCTGATGTCAAGTTGATTCATACTTTAAAGTCGATACAAAATATTAAAAATGCGAGAATAGCTCGCTGACGGGTTGATAATATCGACTCTGAGTATTAAGTAGGCCATGGGTACAGGCAATTAATTGTCCCATAATGATAAATACGGAGCGCATTTATTATAATCCAAACAGATATTTGAAAGGTACAGCATCGATTAGCAAACTCTCTGATGCCACTGGTGTCTCGCATGGTGTTTCCGCAGATTGGTTTTCCCGACAGACAATATGGCAAATGTATGTCAGCACTTCAAACCAAGTTCATCAGGCAGATATCTTATTTTTACATGATACTATCACTGGCACACCACGCAGACGACAGACTCGTGCATATAAATACGTATTGACGGTCGTCAACGTTGCAAGCAGATAGAAATAAGCCTAACCGCTATAGACTAAAACAGCAACTGAAGTCGCTTCCGCGTTTGAACAATGTAATCACGTGATGGCCTGCGATGGCCATGATTGTTGCATGCTTATCCTGGCAAAGGACTTCTTGAAGGGGTAACATCGCTGATGCAACAACATAACGTTGAAATCAGACGTGGACACGCCGCCATACATCGTGATCAGGCAATCGTTGAATGATTACTCGAACACCTGCTAAGTGATTGTTTGGCCATCAGTACGTTCAGGAATTATTGAGCAAGGACAGATCTTGCTAAAGGAGTGCGAGATTACCTCACGTGATTATTGCGTTAAACAACGAAGTCAAGCGTGAAATTGCTATGAAATCGGTCAATGCAATCGCAAAAATATACATCCAAGTTAAGCGGCGCGACCTGGCAGCGAGACAAGTGCTGGGCAGCAACGTGACAGTCAGGTTTTTATATATGAACCTGGTGAACTTGTAGGTGATAAAAAGGACCAAACCGATCTTATATGGAGTGTAACCAGACATAAAATTTCCTGCGCGGTAAGATCTACGGGTAGGCCCGCAATATACAGACTAGATTCGGTGGCTCCTCAGCGTGGATTCGTCACTGAATAATTGCAGGTAATTCCTGGAAATACACAGTTATCACCAGGTTGGATTCGCGCTAGCAAAGGATACTAGCTCCTCCATACTTTCGCGTCTGTAGCCGAGATGACTATCGATTCTGTCCACGGTGAATTGTCGTACGTCATTAGGAAAATATTTCCACAACATTATTATGTTACAGCAGGCGCAATGATTACTGTGTTGTCGCTTCAGCGTCATGATAAATTCAGCATCAATATCAAACTCGCGTTTATCTTGTTTTGTCATCTCGCAGTAATATACACAATGACCCTATAATCTGCAAATTCAGAATAATTACGTATTCGTTCATTTTAATTATCCAATGACCCCATGGAACAGTGCAGTCAATATGCATCATCGGAAGATTTGTAAAAGTTCTGTTTTTTTACTTACATAAAATGAATCAGTGGGGATTCATGCAGCGTCATTTGGAAATCTGTTGATCATCGATAACAGGTTTATTGATGATATGCCAGCATAGAAGATCTCAGATATGTATACGGGAGAATCGTCGTCGTAGTAGCACCTGATGGTACCGATCGTGGTTTCGGCTGCTAATTTTGCAAACTCTCTAGACGCTAATACGTCTTTCGCTGCTTTACCTGAGATTATAAAGTCAAGTTCTGCTTGGTCCATAATTAACCTTGTACAGCGGCGTTTGTTGTCAGATGAGGCTCCCTGGGATAATTTGTCAATAATGTTTCGGCTCATATCTTTTTCAAACGATATATCGTCATCCTCTGGCAGCCACACTTTTTTGTGTTCTGTATGAAATTATCGGCATACTCACTGTCAACGATGTCAGTATGTTCATATCGCGCATATGTCAAAAAACCACTATTGGAGCCCAACCACGTTTATTTTTTTAACAGAAGTCTAGGAGATTGATACCGGTATCTGGTTTATTAAAATGTCGACCAAATAAAGCAAAAATAACCGGGTGCATGTTTGCTGCAAACTCAAATGATTCAATCTAGGCAAATCTAGTTAGATCCACTGCTGGCAGCGGTCCGTTTATTGCAACCCTGGTCATTTCATGTCGGTTATTGCTTTTACTACTATGGAAAACTTTAATCGCTTTTCCTACACTGCACTGTCATCCATGGAGACTCGGTTGTCGTTAGCACGCTCTGCCCATTCGTTTATTTTTTATTCGTGATTCTGTTAATCCTTTTCCTAGTCGGGCATTCATAAAATGTTCTGTGACCCGCTGAGCCACACAATTTAAGACACCAGTGGCTGTGGCAACGGAAGAGGCGCTTGCACCCCACTTCCGTCGAAGAGCATTAATATCTGGCTCGTTTAAACTATAAAGCGCGTTTAACCCCCTTGACAGTATTTGTGATATATACATGCATGATTCGCCGCCCACGTTATTTCCTTGTATTCATGTAATTTCTTTCCCACAATGTATATAGTCTTTTTGCGGTAATATTAAAAATACAGCAACGAGGACAACAACAGCGACATCGATTCATATCACCGGCGATATCGATTGAGTCTATGATGATGTACCTATTAACGCTGTTGTTTCAGCGACCAGGGAGGACACCGCATATACAAAATTGTCGATTACGATGATTCAGCTGCGGTATTTTTTTTTTTTTGGTTTTGTCGTGTGCTCGTCGATGATTGTTTTGCAGCTATGCCTTTTACACACATGCTTCATTATATCTGTAAGCCTGTGGGATTCATTGTCGCTATATATCTGTTCCTAAGGAATCTACTGTGGGGTTTTCGCGACGAATTCCAGATACCACCAATACGCCGTTGCGGTTAATTGTCTTCGGGATCCAATATGAATATTTCCTCGGGTTTTTCTTATTTAACAGAACTGACAAGGTTCCAGAAAATCTATCGGTGGAACGACACCATGGATCAGTCGTAAATATTCTAAATTTCGCCGAGCTAGACACGGAAAGCCTGTAAACCCCGTTACTTAAGCGATATGTTTTATGGTGTTAGTTTGTTTTGACCATGTTGCTGATCCAGACCCCACCGTGAACGGATCCTATGAATCTCATCAGCCTCAATCTTTCCGACCCGCTCAGCTATGTCCAAAGAAATCGTAGGTGACTTTAACAAGTCGATGAAAGTTTGTGGGAAGACCCATAAACGTACTTACGTAAACGTCATACTCAGCTCGCAACGTGCAACTTGGTTAATTTACTATCAATCTTCACCAGTCATGTTTATTTATCTCGTTTCTGACGGTCGCGATTGATACGCTTGAGCCTTTGATTCTTCCGCCATCAGTAAACACCGGGATATTGTTAGCGGTCGCACCTAAAACTGTCCGAACAATATCAGTCCACTTATTATCCGACCATGTTGATCCCGAAAAACAACAAGTTTATCTGGGTCAACCCCGGCGAGATTCATAAGATCAGGAAGCTCATCTTGTGTCACACATTTAGACAAATCAACGTCACCGAGACCGAGTTTCTTAACTCTAGCGAAAGACCTTCTGTAAATATCTTCCATTATAAACTCCTAACCTGTTTAAAACGACCGCTAGTGTACTCGTGCACGACTTTATGCAGCGGCGCTGATGACCTTGGCAGAGGAATAAGTACAGGAATTGCTTCTGGACCGCATATTGGTGGACATGTTTAAGTCTATGCTTGCAATGTTGAATACCAGGCTGATTTTCTAGGTAATCTACTGATATATTTTAAAAATTTAAACATTCTGTCAGTAGAGCCAATCAAAATAAACAACACTACGTGAATCAGACGCGTATGCAACCCAGTCAGTACCAGCACCCAGAACGGCCATCGAGATTAATGATACCAGTTTCTACACTGTTCGGTTGTTTTTCAGGCAATTAATCACGCATGAAAACACCTCTGAGATTTAGATATTTAATCAAAATTGGACACAGGGAGTTTCAGCGAAACGTTCCTGGCAGTCGTAGACTTTAACCATACCTCGTTACTTGTAATCCTAAACCAATAATCTTGATGTTTTTAACCCTTGTCCTGTCTCCTTTCTAGCATTGTGAAATCCCGTTCAGATATCTGCAAACCAGAATCAACATTCTGATCACGTCCCATAAATGTTATCAAATGATGTTACGCACTTTCGGCATGATTATAGCTGAAATTCAATAACACTTCTTCAGATGGTTCTTGATGTCCGTTTATTCTCAGATTAACTTCACCCTGGGCTTGTCAAGCGTCATCGAGTTTTGAGTCTGTGAACCTCCTCGGGCATTATTCTGAAGCGCTATCAATATATATATATATATATATATATATATATATATATATATATA
>JAECUM010051984.1:0-27316 GCA_016617855.1 Megalonaias nervosa | reverse complement strand
TCACTTTTTGCATAAAATATTAAACGTGGTTGGATGGATCAGGTTAGGGTGATACTCCTAGAGCTTTAGTAGAATTCTTTGAGGGGAAGACAGTGAAGAACCTTTTCAAGGTACAAATAATGTTAACATAACACGTTGTAGGTATCTTAACAATATACTGTAATCCTTACCAAATCCTAAACAAACAATTAAAAGGAAAATGACATTTTAAACGACCGAATGAATGTCCCACCAAAGTATACACGTATTTCACTCTTTAATACAGCAGCAAGGAGCCAATCATTCAGCTTAATTCAAACTTTTTTCAAATCAGTCTTCGACTGGACATATTGTTTGTGAATGATATATCAGTTTGCGAATAAATGAAAATCTATTACCATATGTGCAGTATACGATTCACAATGAAGGGCTCTTGGTGTTACGTCGTATTACAAAAAAAGAAAATGCCATTCTGACTAGCACTAAGTTCCTGGGAGAGTTAAGGTAAACAGTCCTGTCAGAATGTCAGAGAGGATTTTATAGATTTATGTTTGAACTCGATAGAAGTCAGTAGGACACAAATGTCTTAAAACAAACCATAGAATTTACTTAACAGTGGCTAATAAGAAAACAAATCATTTTGCTTGAAAGACCCGAGAATTGTTCCTCTAGATCATAATGTTCTTCCAATAATACTTTTCAGAATTGTTGTAAACAGCACCAGATATATCTCATATTTATCATCACATGTAGGACGATGCCAAGTTTGTAAATTTAAGCAAGAAAGCAGTCTTGGCATTGATTTCCTGTTCAGACACAATCGTTATGTGGTCACGCATTCAATGTCTGCTCTTGCTGACGCTTTGGTTCTTGCTGTTCTTTTTAAAACTAAAGTCTAGCCAATGAGTGAAAAAGATCAGCAACATATAATGAATGTCTAAACTTAATGTATAATTCCTTTGATCTCTCCTTAAGCAAACATAAAAAACATCTCAATGAAACACAACGGATGTAAAGCTTGTGAGGAAAACATTACTTGCTAGATAACTCGTAAAGGAATTATCTCTTTTCAGGGTGACAGGATACAGCATTGCGTTGCATTCTGGGTTAGTGATATCCCTTGGAAAAATCTCAGAAGTTGTAGACGATATAGCGAAGAAAAGTCAAAATGAAAAATAATTTGAAAAACAGACCTGTCTGTCACAAGATGATTACGATCGTGCTGAAACTGTTGCGAGTATTTTCAAGAAGATAGGAAATCGAATTTAAACGTTTGAATGTTCTCTCTGTCTCTCTCTGTCTCTCTGTCTCTCTCTCTCTCTCTCTCTCTCTCTCTCTGATACACACCCGTTCGCCACTATTTGTAAACAAGAATAGAATAAATGACTAAACTCTGACATAAAACAGCATTGATAGTCATATTTGATGCAAAGCTCATTTGTGTCTCTTTTAGGTTTAAAACATTTTGAAACATTTTCTACATAATGTGAGTTTAATTGATGTTTTATGTTGTCTGAAAATTTTATGTCCGGTCATCAACCAACAGAATCATTGCTAGGGACTGTCAAATGTTTTTGTTCTATGATAAAATATACACGTGTCAATATCTACACTGACTACATAACAATACAATAATATTATAAATCACATTCAATGATATGAGAGCCTGACAAAGACAATGGAAGATATATGATAAATTTTAGATGTGAACTTACTGTAATATGTAATGTTCATACATATATTCTGTTTATGATAGCGAACATGAGAAATGGAATTTTTAGAAAGTAAAGACTTTATAAGTACAGCTGTTATGGATATCAGTAAATAAAGCAACGACACCGTAAATAATCATATTTCATTGAGACCGTTAAAGACCTTATTTTCTCTCAGAAACATTTTGGTTGTATTCAGTATATATATATATATATATATATATATATATATATATATATATATATATATATATATATATATATATAACCAATTTGATGATTGCGGTTGTTTTCGTAAAGAAGAATGAACACGCATTTTCGTCTGTGACACAAATGAGTGCACAACGTAGATGGGAATATAAATAAAGTGGTTTTCTTTTTAATTCACCAAGCGGTGCTAAAGATGTGACCGAGTAATTTCAAACGATCGCGTCGATAGTCATAGCGTGGAATTGCCATGGTGAACATAGGTATGACTTCTTTATGTCACGTGGGGTCAATCGCCGATATGTTTGTCTACCGATTCGCGTCACAATTAAGTTTATGTTGGAATTAATGAAACCAATTAACACACAGACCGTCACAGATGAATAGCTTAGAAATCTAGTGATATTTTGTGAATCGGACAAGTTTTCAATTTCGTGCAGGAACTTCAGAAATTATCCCTTATATGGTGTCTAAAAATACCTTCGGTCAATATAATTGTTTACACAATTTATATGTAATAAAACGAATTAGTAATGCAGGTTTTCTTTTGCTTAAATCTAAAACGTGGTCTTCTATTTCGATTACTTTTATTAGAAGAATATTAATGAATTTCTGTTAAGGAAGCTACTTCCATTCGGGTCAATATCTCTCTACAGCTGTTTATGTGATATTAGTTCAGTAATATAAACAAGTCGCGAAAAATAATTTGAGAAACAATGAAAGTTCTATTAATGACGACTTGAATTGTATACATGTAAAGTGTAATTTGTAATTTTTTTGAAGCAAATAAAAAACTGGGTTACAGGGGAACGATATTAAAGCCTTGAACGAAACATAATTTAGATCTAGAGAAAAGAAAAATCAAACATGTTGACAGATACGCGCAGAGACTAGATTGAGTAATTACTGTCACAGTAATTAGTGATCATTTCTCCAGACACAGCTCTATTAATCTTCATCTGCCTGTCCCTCACTCCCCGTCTCTCTTTCTCTCTCTTCCCTCAGCCGTGTTGAATGAAAAGTTAAAAGTATCTTATACATAAGTCAGTGTGAACATTCGCGTGCTACAGAATGATACTATAGCCAATTATGATTCTCGTTTTCATCGCCATATCACTGCGTATTTTATTCCAACTTTCTGAATATGAAAATCATTACTGAAATCTTATTGTGGTATTTTCTTCTGAACCATATACATCCTCGCCTAAATAAATTTTTAATTTTTCAATCGACAATTTGACAGTGTCTTCAACAGAAGAAGCATATTAAGCATAATCTTGTAATTGAGGACTTTGAGTACATATTATATAAAACTTAAAACTTGGTGCTAATCTAGATATTTCTTTGCTTAGTCCGTTACTATCTTGTAGAAAAAAGTAAACCCATCATATCTTTTCATTATTCATTAACATTCAATTGAAATATTCAGCTGCTTTGCTTTTCCATTTTTCTACTGCACTGGTTCATAATTATATATCGTTTTACTTCATGAGTCATTGTTAAACATATTTTGAGAGTTTTATTACGCTTCAAGCTAAATATTTTGCAGTGCCAAAACCTTACCATAATGTATTTAGTGTAGTTACACACATGAATCGAGAACAAATTGCACGTCAGTAATGTAGTGGGGTAGTATAGCCCTCATCATGCCAAAGAAGGAAAATCAGCCTGGGCCCCTATGGCCCGCCGATTTATACACCCCAAAAATCACCCTGGGCCACTATGGCCCTCAATGGGAATTTTGTATTAGCACACGCTGGGCCTGTATAGCGCCAAGAGGAATGGAATAGGTATTGTGACGTCACGGTACTGGTCATTGGCAACAATGTAGCAAGGTAGTACTGTGACGTCAGGCCACCTGTGTCATTGCTATAGACAAACACGAATCAGTCGCGTTCGTGTTTTAGTAGAGTAGGGTTTTAAATATTTTTAGGCAAGAAAGAATTAATATCTTTTCGAGGCATATGAAGTGGCCCTGAAAAGGGCCTTTGTCTTCTTCTTCTATTGTCTCCACTTCTTCCACCATATTCTCACTTTTTCAATAATTCCTTTCTTCTTCTTCTTTTCTTTGTCTGGAATCCAGTCAGGATGTCCCAGAGCTCTAAACTTTTCCTGTACCTTCATCCAGTTCCTGTTTAGTCTCTCAAACTCTTCTTTTTTCTTGATGTTTTCTTTGTCCATTCTTTCTTTTGTCCAGGTCTCTTTTATTTTCCTCACTTCTTCTTTCATTACCTTTATCATGATGTCCTCACCTTTCTTTAAATTGTCTAAGCCTTTTTTGACAAAAGGCCACTTAGTTAAATGGAATATGTCTTCCAAAAAACATCTCACTTTGATAACAATATCAAGAACCTGCTTCAAGGTTCCCACTCTTACATATTTAGGATGGATGAAGCCTCTCAACTTCTTCACTTCCTCTTCTATCATCCATTGTAATCCATAATTAGCTGCTTTCAAACTGTTCACCAAGTCTAGACTATCTGGGAACCTCCATTCCTTTTCAAGCCTTTCCAGCACGTAGGCTCCATCCATCATCCAGTACCAACTGTCTTTCAATTTGTTGAACAAGTCCATGTTGCTAGTCATTTTTATGTTCTGTGTAGAATGGCGCGAATGACGAGCGCTCTGCTTTATATCCGTGGAGCACGGACGTGAACGAAAACATCCCTTACACTCACTTCACATACAATATACTATCCTCACCAACGAACGAGCAAGCATAAAACACACAAATATACTATCCTCACCATCGAACGAGCAATCATAACACACACACTTATCTACTATCCACACCAATGAACGAGCAAGCATAAAACACACAAATTTACTATCCTCACCAACGAACGAGCAAGCATAAAACACACACCTATCTACTATCCTCACCAACGAAGGAAGAGAAGAAAAACACACACCCATATACTATCCACACCAACGAAGGAGAACGCATAAAACACACAAAACTATCCTCACTAACGAACGAGCAAGCATAAAACACACACCTATCTACTATCCTCACCAACGAACGAGCAAGCATAAAACACACACCTATATACTATCCACACCAACGAACGAGGAGGCATAAAACACACACCTATATACTATCCACACCAACGAACGCGCATGCAAACACACACACACACACATACACACACACATCAGTAAAGGAGTGAGTGTTTATAGTCACACTACTCTACATTCACACGAATTGGCAAATTGAATAGTCTCTCTTTTCTAGAGATCTGGCTAGCCCTGAGAAGGGCTGTTTTTTTTAGAACTCCAAATACACCTAGCTAATGGTGACACCTTCCTGGCCTGGCACCACATACGCAACGCCTGCTCCAGTCATTCTCCCAATTAATGCGTGTGGTTGGGAGCGCAGAGGGAGGTTGATTGGCTTCACTATCCCACGCTCTGTTTGTGGAATAGTGAATACTTGTTGTTCCCTCTGTCCTATGTGCCAGACCCGGGGATGATGATGATGATGATCTGGCCTCCTTGCCTCCTCTGCACGTTGTACTGGTTGTGGCTGTGGTTGAGGTGGTCGTACTGTCTGTGGAAGTGTCCTCATCTCTGGCTTCACCTCACACTGAGGTCTCATGAAGAGGTGAGGCAGGATCCTTTCTTCCCTTTCTTTCTCTTTCTTTCTTTTTCTTCTCCTCCTCTTCTATCCTGTCTTTCTCCTCTATGGCCTCCCTAGTCAGTTCGTCTAAAAGATGCCTGGCATACTCCAGGTGCATTTGGAGCTCCAACAAGTTTGCTAATCTGCTGCTCATTTTTAAGTTGACGAGTCAACGATGGTAGCCAGACTGACGATTGTGCCGCTTTATCTACTTGAAGCATGGACGTGAAGGTAAACATTCCCTAGCCCCAAAGTTTACCATCACATCAAACGTGCGGACCTAAAAGAAGCACTCACGTTGATCTTTTTACTTTTTTACTTACAAACACAGACAGGCACGATTGGACAAGACAGAGAAACAAAGGGTGGATTTTTTTACTGACAAAAGAAACGAAGTACTTATAGACACACTTCTATTTATTTTTTTTAAATTTTAAAAGTTTTGGCAAATTGAATTAGTATGTCTTTTCGAGAGTATTGGGTAGCCCTGAAAAGGGCTGGGTTTTTTGGTTTTTTTGTTAACGGGAGTGATGGCAATCTTTTTTTACTGTCTAAGATTGCGTCCCCGTCTGGCGGCAGGCTTTCCTATACGATACGGTCTGCTTCTGCGGAAAGAGAAAGAGAATTCTTTGGTGTCCACACGGCAGTCCACAAAACCTCTGTCTGGTTCTTGCTGCTGCTGCTGCTGCTGTTGTTGCTGCTGTTGTTCTTCTCTCTGCTTCTTCTGAAGTCTATACTTCTCAGTCCATTCTTCTTGTTCTTTCTAAATTTCCTCTCTAAAGACATCTTCTATTAGGTCTTGGGCTATGGATAACATCCTGACATTCTCTATCTCTTCAGGCGTCGGTATTAAGTTTAGCCTGACACGATGTAAACTGACGTAAGCTTCGTTCAGCTGGGCTAGTCTGGAAGGCATGTTCATAGGTAGACGAGTCAACCTTGGATGACCAGACTGGAGAACAACCCGCTTTATGTGGTTCAAACACGGACGCGATAGAAAACATCCCTACTCGGTTTTAGTGTCGGACCGCTATGATAGCTCAGTTATCGTGAGGAATAGAGAGAAGTTAAAGAGCATATATTCACAGTGTTTTTTTGAAAACAAACGACAGAGACACTTTTTTCAAAACACAACATTTTTTATTCAGCTAACAAGTAACAAGTAACAAGTACCATCAAACAAATTATTTTTGACAAGGTTGACAACGTTGTGAAATCATGTGAGATTTCCATTGATGGAAGTCATGAGGCCATTGATGTACACTACTTTTTCTAGCTAAAGACAAAAGATAACTATAATGGTCACAAAACCATCGATCTACTTTCTCATCATTTCTAGAAGAGTGACGATCAAAATAAGTCACTAAATGTTCTAAAAGATATCCAAGACTGCGTTGATGAAGAAAATACACACAATATTGGCCACACACCATGGAATCTGTGCCTTGTAATTTCACATTATTGTATCGTGTCGTCTGGGCATTTCTTCTCATAAAGTCAATGATATCGTCTTCCAAAGGGGGTAATCCATACGAATCAAAATATTCCACACAATTCTCTTGAGGGAAGTAGACGGCAACCCAGTGAGTTCCTGGAAGATGACTTTCGTCCGCGTTGATGACATAAGCTTGATGGCCTTGAGGTTTGCGATGAGGTAGTTCATCTTTAGCGCACACGACAGGATTCCAAGAAGCAGTATACGAACTATTGTTCAAAAGGTAATAAAGTTCCCAGGTATCCATTTTTTGTTGTGTTGTTTGTTTGTTTTTTTTCACAGGTAATGGTAAGTCATCAATTCAGTTCTGACTTTTTGTTTGAAACGACCTGTCAAGTAGCCGTTTCTTCGCCTTGTCTCCGCACTCTGGGCTAAGAGAGCTTCGATGCGATAGATCTCTAGAGTAGTCAATGGAGGGCAGGAAAGATCACGCAAGCCTTTATACCACTCATGCAACACTGCTTCTTCTTAGATGAGACTCCAAGCTTCGTCCAGATACTCGTCCAATGTTTCTTCTTGACTCATTCCCAGACATTTATCGTGTTGACTTTGACTGGGATGATCGTTTTGACATCCATAACAATCTCTCTTACTCAATTCCGTTATTGTATCCGCTAGGTGTTTAGCAAAACATTAAACTAAATGTTGTTCTTGTTCTGGCCTCGGCCTCTTTGTCTTGGTCTTGGGGTTCTGCTTTCACGCTATCCTCCCATTCCATGTCCAAAGATTCTCTATCGTTCAATGAGGGATAGGAGTCTTCCATTGTGTCTAATAGTCTAGAATGACTTCCCTCAAACTGTTCATTTCTATGGTATTATCGAATTCAGCATACAGGATGACGTTGACCATCCCAGTGAGAGCTTCTGCAAACTGAAGTTCCACACGTAGTTGACCGGATTTTATGGGGTGGAAATGTCCCTCGTCTCTGCCTTGGTCTGGAGTGAAATCAAAGGCCCACAAAGTGTAACCTCCTACATAATCTTCGTACGAAATACCGTGACTGGCATTGGTCCCTAGTTGCCCCGTAGCTTCGTATAGGGACAAGTACGATCTCAAGTAATTCTTCTGGGCAAAGGTAGGTTCGAAGGGTCTGGTACACAAAGTCTTGCCATAGCGACTGACTTCTATCTTGGACACTCTGTAGTGCTTAAACTGGAAAGGATTTTGATCGTGGGCTCCGTTGAAGGCTGTATTACTGACGATGCCAACGATTAAACGTTTGGATAACTGTCCTTGGAACAGATGATCTTCGTTCTTGAATCGGAGTCCAGCAGCAATGGTGAATGTTTTCACTTCTACACGTCGTATCGGATACTTGGCGGTCGATCTACTCAATGTTTGACTGATGTCGTTTCCCGCTTTAGGTAACACTTCTACACGACGCACGTAAAGTCTGGCTTCTTGGATGATGGTTTTGCACTCGTTGGCATGAGCCATCAAATGGAAAGCGACACTGCTGCGATTGAGTCTCAGGCGAATATCCACTCCGTTCAGCAAATACTTGTCTTGCAACCACATTTCCAAATGCAAACGATCCATCAGTTCTAAACTACGACCTTGCAGGATTTTCCTTCGACGGTTGTTAAAACCCAAATTGTGAGGATTGTCATCGGCTGTCAGGGCTGTGTCGTTAAACGTGTCTTCACCTGCGGTGCCAGGTTTCCATACCACGCAAGCATCCAGATGAGTGTTCTTGGCCTCTTTTCCGTACGTCAAGAGATTTTCCAGGTACGCTCGGTAAGGGTAAGTATCCATGCTGCTGCTGACCAGTTTGTTATTCAAGTACAAATCCACTTCGCTGAACAAGAAATGCATGAAATTGTTGACGGGAGCTACTCTGGCATCGGCTGCCAGGTTGGTGTTGTCGGTTTTGATCACTTTCAGTTTCAAGTACAAGTAACTGCTATTCAGATCGAGATAATCTTCTAGTTGTTCTTTGATTTCAAACCAGATGGGAGCTGAATCCGTCAAAGAGGAGACGGGATGAAATTCGACCCACTGGGATTCTTGCATCGTCATCATGGTGGGTGGCATAGCAAACAGATCCAGTTCCGACTTGGAACAAGCACAAGACTCTCGATGCATCATTTTCTTTTTTTAATGATCAAAAACGTCTAAGTTTCGGACGGTTTTTCTTTTCTTAGACTTTCTAGATCTAGGGGTGTGAAGTCCTCTGAAGGGGTGTTTTCATCGTCTTTTTCTGCCTTGTCCTTGCTGTGGCGTCAGGGAAGCAGGAATGCCTGACTCGGCATTGCCCAGGGCATTTATAGGAGTTTCTCCCCGACCCAAAAGGTCTTTGCCCGTTTGAAGCAAGACATTTTTGCCTGCTCTCAAGAAAGCTTCTTTGGGGTTTTGTTTGTCAATGATGATATTTTGGAGAAATTCTTTACCTTGCGTCAACTCGACATCTTTTAAGGCGTGCAATCCCCGTGTCACCATCGGTTTCAAAACGGGAACCACTGTACGAAAGGCCGATTTGAGCATATCACCTAAACCATGTCCTCGCTGTCGAGCGACTCCTTGGTACACAGGATACATGACTGACAAAAAGTTAGAGTAATCGTTTTCGAAAATGGAGTTTCACTGTGACTTTCCCTTTGGTGAATGAAATATTTGCCCCAGATCTCCTAATATAGTAATGTTCACAGTGTCGAAATAAGACTTACTGACGGGCAAATAGTAAGGATGTACAAATTCGCGGTGAACGTGATATGTGTTTCCACCTTCCTCGTCAGCAACCGTGGCAGAATCCACTTTGAAAGGAATGACACGCAGTAACGGTACGGAGGTGTGTCCCACCACGTTGTACTCCACCACATCGGAGTATGCAAAACATCAAATTCAGTCCTTGGTTCATTTCTACAGGGAATCTAAAATATCTCCCAAAATCTGAGTTACTGGTCACGGCTGGTATTTCGTTTGCAATCTTGATGAACTTGGGGTCTCCACCCAAAATGTCATACAATTCAGGACAAAATGTAATGGCCAATACTTTGCCCTCAGAAAATTTGATGAGTAGGCGACGAGATATTTTGTGGTAATCGATCGTGACACTTTTTCTGGTTTTCTCCAAGACTTTACCAAACATGAAATTGAACCTGTCAGCCATAGTGTTCACCAAATGTTGACCACTAAAATAATAGCCGCAGGAATTTGCAACAGATAAGTGGTTCGTTTAGTTTTGGGGTCTTGTGATTTCATAGAGTTAGCTACACTGCTATGTTCATCCAAGGCTTGTTGCACTTGTTCGTCATGAACTTCTACCGTAAAAGTATTTTGATTTTCGATGATGTTTTTGATTTGTGTAGGGTGAATCATTTCCACTAAAGCCACTTCCCAATGAGCTTCGTGATCCAATTGGATGGCTTGAGGTAATCTGGCCGTGTAACAGCACAAAGTGTTATTGGGAAACGCCTCCATGGAACTGTCTCTGGGTAACGTTAAGTAAAATTGGTTGTTCATAATTCCAGTTCTAGTGTCCGAGGAGTCACTGGAAGTCAGATGAGTGTCTAAAAGAGGATTGCTGTGATTGGATTGGTGACTAACGTTGGACGCAAGGCCACCGTTGTTGTTGTTGTTTCCGTTGGAAGAATATTTCAGAGACGGATTGGGAAGAAGGTAACCAATGCAACTGCTCAGTAAAATAGTCCACAATTGTTTGTCTCCTTGTTGCAAACTCAAATTGGCAATGGCACATGCGTTCTTTCAAGTTCCGTTGAAAACGTTCCACGATGCTGGCTTTGGTTTCGGGACTCTCGGTGGTGAAAAAATGAATGTCACGTTTCTTCAATTCTTTTTGGAAAGCTTGGTTTAGAAATTCGATGCCTTTGTCAGTTTTCCATCGAGGAGGGTGACGCCCGCTTTGTTTCAACACCAGTTGCAGGGCTCGCACTAACTCACTGCTCGATTTGGAAGTCAATGGTACGACCCAAGCAAATTTGGTAAAGACGTCGATGACACAAAACAAATATTTGTAACTACGATTGTAGGTGGCTAAATGAGAGACATCGGCTAAATCGGCTTGCCATTGGTGATCGATATCCTCCACTTGGGTGCTACTTCTGGAAAATTTTCGTCGAATGGGTTTGTGTAAGGTGTATGTGGCTTGTTCTTGTAACCAGCGTTGCACATGAGGTAAACGGATACTTTTCAGTCGAGTTTTGGCAGCACGATACAATTTCTGAACTCCTCTGTAACCTGCGGGATCGGATGGATCGTAGTAAATGCTGGCTAACACCTTCTCCATGTTTTAATAAGTGATCCAATCTTCACTGATGCAACTCTTGTCTTTCTGTGGTATTTTCTTGGTTTGTAATGTTTTGCGTGTCCGTTCTTGTTTCACTTCTGTCTTGGCTATCGTTTTCTCTTCTGAGGAAGAAGGAGTTGCCATCAGCTTTTTAATCCAACCAATTCTGGATGTAGGTGGTGTTGTTAACTTGCGTATTTTTTGTGGTGGCGTTTGAAACTCTTCTTCTTTTTCTGTCTTGATCACTGGGGCTAGTGGTAGTGGACTTTCTGTCTTGACCATTGGAAGTGGTAGTGGTGGTGATGGACTTATCATTAAGGTCTTAAAATCTTTCAGAGTGGGTTGAACTGTTTCGTCCAAAGCTTTCTGGTGAAAGAGTTGCAGTCGTTGCAAAAACTGACCGCACCGTTGCGATTTTTCCCTTTCTGACAAATCGCTGCGATCCATCAACGATTGCAATTCGTGTTGTAACTGGGGCATCTCGGTCAAATGAGGATTGGGAGGTAAATGTGGGGTTCGTTGGTCTTGCCAACGATGGTATTCCATCCATCGTTTGCAAGGGACTAAAGCTAGTTTTCGTCCTTCCATCAGATTTCAAGGATCACGTCTGAGATCTTTTGATTTCAGATGTCCCTTTTATCTTCTTGGTCTTTTATCTTGGAATTAGGGCACTCAGTATAGGTTTCGCTACATTGGTAATAAGTCCTAACAGGGGTAAAAATCCTCCGCGTTGCACCAACATCTTTTTCTTTTGACGAATGGGTATTTTCTTTTGGACCATTTGGCGAAGAACGTGTCGATGTTTGGCTAAGCAATTTTTCTGATGTTTAGTCAAAGGTATTGTGCCTTTCAAGACGTTCAGACAACATTCGCTCACCGTATCGATGACATCTTTGGAGGCAGTTTGAATGAGTTGTTTTCGCATGGGTGGAGGAGCTTTGGACAGGACAGACAACATGTCCCAATGTTTGACTAAACGAGGAGGCAATCCTTTCCTTTTCTTTCCTTTGGGGGTAGAAGAGGAATGTCTTTTGCGGGGTGACATCTTTGTTTGTTGATTCCGGTACACACACCAAAAATACACAAACGTCGATGACTTTGTCACACGGTCTTTTATCCTTTCTTGGGGACTATTGCTTCGTCATAAAGGTGACAATGTGTTTTCCAAAATCGCCAAAGAATCCTCCTCTTTGGCGGCTCCTCTTTTTCTTTGGACGAGTGTGTCTTTTCTGGGGGTGACGTCGATGTTTGGCTAA
The DNA here is from genome assembly GCA_016617855.1 of Megalonaias nervosa. Classification (NCBI taxonomy): domain Eukaryota; kingdom Metazoa; phylum Mollusca; class Bivalvia; order Unionida; family Unionidae; genus Megalonaias; species Megalonaias nervosa. Next base: position 14,802 of record JAECUM010051984.1, on the reverse strand, counting down.
GCGTTTTTTCGCATGACGAGACTGTCTTTTTCTTTTTCCTTTCTGGGCAGGAGAACGACGATGAGGTGACATCTTTTGGTGTACCACATACACTGACATCCATGGTTCGACATGCGTCTTTTGTCTTATTTTTTTTGGGAGCCTGCCCTTTACCCTTGTGACAAACTTATCGGCTATCTTATCGAATTCAAGGAAAGGGCCAAAGAAACCTCCCTTTTGGTGGCTTCTCCTTTTCTTTGGATCAGTGTGTCTTTTCAGAGAGTGTAGCCGATGTTTGGCTAAGCGTTTCTTAGGATGACGTGACTGTCTTTTTCGTTTTCCTTTTCCTTTTTGGACCGAAGAAGAACGACGATGGTAACGGTGTACACTTCTTGGAGGGGACATCTTTGGGCGTGCAGCAGCACAAAAACACTGATCCGTATTGTTTGCCTCAGGTCTTTTTATACTGGAATGCGTCGCCACTGATTGTCTTTACGTCGTATCAACTTGATGACAGGCAACACACGTCGTGGAGGAGTTCGCAACGGACTAAATCGGGACAGTTCTTGCTTGGACAAATCCAGTAAACTCTGTAACACACCCGTTCTCTCTTGGACTTTGATTTTGGGGGCAGGGACTTTGTGAGCAGCGGCCACAGCCGCTAAAGAGGAAGAGGGTGTCACCACTGGAGGAGAAGTTTTTGGAGACACTCTCTTGCGAGTAGAAGCTGTTTTCTGTAGACTTTTCTTGTTCCTTTTCTGAGGCTGTGACTTGGTCTTGACACCGTTGCTCTTTTTCTTTTTCTTCTGGGTACGTTTGGGCGTGGCTTTTTTCTTGGGGACGACTTTGGGAGCATTAGGATCCCATTTTAAGAGGGAACGAATGATGACACCTCCTAGAGAACCGCTACCTCCAGGTTTCAAAATGATTTGCTTTTTGGTTTGAGTGTCGATGCGAGGATCTGCTAGTTGCGTCAAGGCGCCTTTGTTTCTCTCAAAAAAACGTTTGGTTTGATGTGGAATCTGAATGATGCCTTGCAGTAATTGACGTGCTGTCACCGTAAACCATCGTAAGACTTCTTTGAGACTAGCTTCTAAGACACGAGCACGTATTTGTGGACTTTTTTCGTGACTGATACCGTACAAGGCACGAATCAATTTAATGGGAAGATGAGACTGAAGGGACGTCATGTTGACGATGTGTGAGACAGAGTCAAAGTGACCGAGGTTTTTATAGATTTGTTTTGGTGATTGTGATTAAGTCGACGAACGGGATGTGTACACGACAGGCCCTCCGACTTGGCACCAGTGGTGAAACAGATGGGTACGAAATCGCAAATAATCGGGAGTGGTGGGTTTTAAATCCACGAGTAAATAAGCGTGTGGGGTTTGAGTGGCATCGTCGTACGCATTTGTCAGCCAAGGCGTCCCTAACTGTTTGGCTAAGACTTGCACTTGCGATTTATCTCTAGGGCTTTTAAACAACACCACGTAATGAGCACTGAGACTGATGGTACGATGGGCTTTATTTTGTTGAAACAAATTTTGGGTGATGTAAATGACACTTGCATTACAATGATGCCCTTTGCGTGTAAACCAGAGTTTAATTTCTTCTTCGTCTTCTCCTAACATGTCGTCAAAAATAACCAAATGAGTTTGACTAGGGTCAGACACGATCCCGTCGTCCTCGCCAGGAATGCCTTCCACAAAGACGATGGAATCGCCTTGACTTTCTCGCAGAAGGCTGTACGCTGATTGCCACTCTTTGTAACATCACACGATGCGTTGAGGGGGACGATCGATCAAATGATGTTTATGTTCGATCAAACGTTTGACAAATTCGGTTTTGCCTGAACCGCTCGGTCCGGCAATGAGCATGTTAAAGGGATGGCGAAGATACAAGGCCTCCCAACTAGTCCGATCTACGTGTTCGTCAATGACTTTGAAAGTGGAGGAAGAGGGAGCAGAGACAGTAGAGGTAGCCATAGTAGTAGTGAAAGGAATGTCACTTTTGACACGAAGACAGACAAGACAAGAGTTTTTATACTTTTTCAGGACACGTTTATTGTCATCTTTAAAAGTGAACAACACGAAAGACAAAAATACATAAAAGCCAAATGGCTAAGTACATGAATAAAAGAAACATCAAAACGATCATAGTGGAATATAAACAAGTGTCTGTACAACATTTGTGATGATCAAGAGGTGAAATCGTAGGGGTACTGTGTAATGTTCTGAGAGTCTCTACACTCCCTGGCACAATCACACAAGAGTCCTCCCGGAATGGTCTTTCAGGGATGTCGATCACGGTCCTGTCCTGAAGAGAGTGGTTTTCCTCGGTCACGACTTCTTCTTCTTCTTCTTCTGGCACTGTCACTAACACTGGTTTAAAAGCTACTTTTTTTCACGGAACGTTTTAATTTTTTAGGATTACAAATCTTTGGCATAGTGTGCCACTTCTTTTGTCCATGCCTCAAACCCCCAACTTTTCTAGTCACGTACATCTTTCCAGTGAGGGTGTAAATCACAAGCTACACACACGTCGTCGTACACATCTTCAGTGCCTAAAAGTTGACGAATCTTGTTTTCCCGTAGAGGTTGAGAAGTATCAAGATGAAAGCGCAAAGCTTTGAACAGAATGAGTCTCTCGTGTACATTTAAAGGGACCACTTTCATGTTTTTTGGAGTGGTAGGTACTGTTCGTAAAGAGTCCACAAGGAATCGGCTGGTAAACGAAATCCCAAAAAGCAAGTCACTAAGACACATACTACACGTCGGCCCCAATTCAATGGACACAGTTCTCGTAATAGACGATCGTAATCCTCTACCGTTTCAATAGTGTCATTGATTTCCTTCCACGGGATCTGTTGTATCACGAATGATAAAGGTCGTGGCATGGTAGTCCGTTTTTATACTCTTTTCTCTTACCTCAATCACTTCTCCTAGAGCGAAAGTAATGAACGTAGTGAGTAATTTCTGACCACTGCCATTCCAGGAAACGGTCAAGAATGTCAATAAAATCTTCAAATGTGAATGGTCTAAAGCGAAATAGTAGAACGAACGCACCCTTGATCCAGAGAAATCGAACTTGTTTGTTGACTTTGGTCAATTTCCTCTTGTGAATTTCTCGACACAAAAGTTCTACAGTCACTAATTGAGATTTGGCTCTGGTAAGTCCCTGCCAAATGTCCTTGTAGATCTTCTCTTGCAATTCGTTTGGTAATGTTTGAAGATTATTTTTTACATGCGGTTTAAATACTTGTCTAGGGGTTGTCCAACGTTTGACTCCTAACCAATCAGCTGGTTTCTTACACGACATGGTATGCCCACTTCAATGACGAGGTCCCACTAAAGGTAGGTGGTGACAATCTGGAGACCATCGAGCATGTTCCAGGTAAGCGCAATCTTTCTTCTCCCACGCGTGAAGTGACACACCGCAACTGAAGCACTTGACTTTATCCCCTTCGCCCAAGTAGATAAATCCAGCTCTAGCTAATTCTTCGGGGGTAGGTCCTCCGAGATATTTTGACCATTTTCCTTGGAAGGTTTGGATCCAACTTTCAAAGTCACAGTATTCTGGCAAACGCACAGGGAACGAATATTCGTCTTTCACAGGTTCATTTTGATGAGGGTACGGTGAAATGTGCAGGAGCCTGCTCAGTTTTACATGGCATCCGTAGGGTGGTAGTCTCATGGTTTCATTAGGATGACATCCACCATGAAAACCAGTAAAGTGAAAAAGTGTGCGATAACGAGTGCCATCAGGTTTGACACGCACAGCATCACTTTCCATGGTAGGTATGGTAGTAGTAGTAGTTATAGCAAAGTTTCCATGATGATGTGGTACTGAATTGCTAAGGTCATAGCGTACGGCATCCCTACCATCGCAAGGCACAGCATCGTACTCGAGTTTACTCTTGCTGGATACTTGCTGTGTGAAAGGATTCATCTTTCTCGCTTAGCAATGGTAGTCACAATGAACTATCGGTCTTGGACGTTGTCCCTTTTTATACTAGTCGTAATGAAGTCTCGAGCTTGTACATCGTTCCTGTTTTATGACTAGTTTTGGAAGTCTTTCTTTCTTTCTTCTTGGACAACGGTACTACCTTCTCTAAGGTACCGTCATACCTGAACCGTAGTGTGATGGGTGGAAATGTCATAGAAAGGTAAGGACAATGCGGAGACCATTGAGTATGTTCCAGAATAGCTGAATCTTTATAGATACATCGATCCATACGCAACTTCAGACCACAACTGAAACACTGTACTTCGTATTCCAATCCAGTCTCAGGTCCCAAGTAGACAAACCCTCTTCTAGCTTAAACATTCGCAGTAGGTAATCCTTCCCTATCCGTTGGCCATTTTTGAAACGTTTCCAGTCGACTGGCACAACTGCAATAGTCAGGCAAGAAAACAGGAAAATGGTATGGTTTGAACTTGGAGTTCTCTGTGGGTTTCTCACTCGATTCTTGCTGTGTCGAAGTCATCCTTCTTGTTGGTGACTGTCGTCTTGGAACCATTTTTTTATACCAGCGTATCCGTACGGTAAAGTAAAGTGATTGGGAAGCCGTACTCGCTTCTGGTACAGGATTTGATAGACTTTTTCCAAGGGGCGGCTAACGATTTGGTGTGTGGGTAAACGTACAATCTTGTGCGTTTCATGGGTGGTCACTTTAAAATTTCCATCCTCTCCAGACTGCAAGGCTTCTTTCAAGACGCCAAAGTTTACCAGTTGACTTGTGCGATAATTGAGAGTCAATCCTTTCACTTTGCACTACGTGTACACTTTTCCTTGTGGGTTACGGTATTCGTAGTCGTAATTTTTGGGACCGCCACTTGCAAAACTTAGAATCTTGTCGTCGGGATGCTCGTCCGTCCAGGCTCCTAAACGGTCTCCTTCGATGACAGGGTGAGGTTGACCCAGGCGATCGATATAGATGCAACTGTCCGTGTCAAAATGCAGCACACGATCTCCTAATAGTTCCAAAGCTTCGTACAGTTTTAAGCGAGCATGGGCTGTCACGTAAGCCGCAATGATGACATTTGGAAATTCGTCGGCTTCTACAAAGTCCAGTTCTTCTTCGTAATTGACTAAGATCAAGTCCTCACGACGGACGTTCACGTGTTTCATGTATTTGGTTTTGTCGTCAATCATCTGAAAGTAGCGGGAAGGTTCTGTCAAATACTCCGTTTTGGGTAAACACGGTCGTTGTGCCATTTTGCCCCACAAACAATTCAACATCACTTTGGCAAACGATCGCCTTCCTTCGTTTTTCTCGACGTGGTCTAAAGTGATACCTTCCTGCTCCCAGTATTTCTCTTTAAATTTCTTTTGGTTTTCGGGAGTGTGACAGCAGGAAGGATAGCCGCTAGCTTCCTGTTTCAGTTTCAAAAAGGTATTCACGTAGTCTGCAAAAATGCCTTTCTGAGTTTCGTCGCCCTTGTGGTATTTTTCTGTCTTGGGAAAGTGGTAAATTTCGTACACTTCTAACAATTGGTATCCCAAGTCCAGAGCTTTAAACAATTCTACGCTGACCCACGTTCCCGTCAAGGCGCGTTCTTCCTAAGTGTGCTGACAAGATTGGTCTTGGTTGCACGTTTCGGCACAAGTACGGCACAAGGGAAACATCAGTTTTCCTTGGCAATGATGTGATAAAACGGGATGGTACAAGTACGTGGAAGGCAAGACTTTACATTTGATCCATCCTTCGTATTGTCGAATATTGTCCACATCAATGTGTCCCGTCAGCAATTGTGGGTGCCCTGCGGGAAAGTGACAATATTTGCACACGTACTGATACAGAGAACACACGTCCAAGTATTTGATTTCCTCTCCTTTCTCCTCGTCGGTTTGGTATAGCAAACAGGTGGCATTCGTCCGTCCTCCGTACAAACTGTCCCTTGGGTTCAGTGGGTCCACCAGCTTGTAACTTTCCACGATGCGCTTAAACTCGGGATCGGTTTTCAATCGCTGATCGTACTCGTGTTCCCACATTTCTACCACTTGGTATCCTTGCTCTTCTAACTTCAAGCGTCGCGGACAAGTGGCCTGGTACATGTCTTCCATGGTCCGTTGTAAAAACTGATTTTTAGTGTTACGTTGAGGGTAGCAGATGGGACATCCGTGAAATAAGCACCCGTTAAACTCGTACACAATCTGAGGGTTTTCCAAGTCCCAGCCATCTACTGAATACCTTAAGATGGCTTTCTCGCCTCCTCCGTTGCGAGCGTGTTGGATCCATTTGTCTTCCTTGTCACACAAGTAATGTAACCAGGGTAGGGCTTTGACCGAGTATTGACGTTTGACAAAATTGGTTGTTTGAGGACTGATGACAGCTAGGGTGTTTTCGGCATAAATCGTTGGCGATACACTAAGGAACACGCTTTGGCAATGGTGCAGGCTTCTTTCAAAGGATTGATCCCTGCGTGTTCCATGAACAGTTCTCGAAATTTTCCACAGCAACGTCGTAAAATGTCTACGTCGAAACGACAATATCTTAACATTTCTTCCTGAAAGTCGAAAGGGTCTGAGGCGTTAGTCTGGTACCAAGCATAGAAAGCTTCTCGTTGTTCGGTACGTATGTTGTCGGGGTCGTAGTAGTGAGCCTCGGGCAAATGGGGTAGAACGGTGTGTTGATTGGATTCGGTATTGAAAAAGTGCAGAAAATAGCCTTTGGCCATTTCTGTTATTCCAAACGTTTTAGGCATGCGACTCAAAGGCATGGCCAAGTAACTCATCGAATCTTTAAACTGCACTTGACCCACTTGCATGGAAATGATTTTGACTCCGTTCAAAGTCACTTTCGGACGTTCGGTACTTTGTTCCGTATAGTATCTCAACAGAAACTGTCCATCGTATCCCGAGAAAGTGTGAGCCATCACCGTAGCATAGCGATGACAATCTCCGTAACGTTCGATGTCTTCTTGGCTCCACGTTTCGTCAATAGGGTTTAAGATCCATTGGGCCAAATCGGCTAGTGTGTTCGGTCCCCGAAAGATTTTTTCACGTCCTCCAGGAATCTTGCTACAGTGAGGGCAATGAGTCAAGATAGGTTCTTGGATGCACTTCTCGCACGCTCGGTGAGCCACGCAGAAATTAGGAATGTGAATGCCAGTCTCTTGCATGCATTCGAAATCCAAAAAGATGAAATTCCCTTTCTTCTGGTCATTATCTTCTTCCTGTTGGGATTGGTATTTTTGAATGTAGCATTGGTGTTCCAAGTCCACGGTTTGGTGACAAATGTGACATCGTTTCTTTCCTGAACAGACGTGCGCCTTGGCATTATTGGTACGTATGCCTTGTCCACAAGTAGGGCACAATCTCAGGAGTTGGCAAGCACATTTCGGCTGTGAACCTTGCGTCTTTAGATGTTGTTGGTAACAAGATGGACTGACAAACGTGCGCTGACAAGTTGGGCAATGCACTCGTTCTTGTCCTTCGTCCAGACAGGGCTTAGAGGCTAAACATCCCTCACATTTCCATCCGCAATGCTTATGTTGCTCTCGATTGTTATAGCCATAGTCACATTTCTCACAGTAATAACTGTATGACAGGAATCCAGTGATACTGGTAATGGTATCGAAATGTTCATCGTGATGATAGACGTGAATGTATTTTCCGTCTTTGAAATTTTTGCCTCGAAACAACAGAGGTCCGCGCACTTCTTGAGGGTGCACTTTCAGGGTGTAGCGTGAGCCAAGACGTCTTGCAACTTTTGCATTTCAGGAATGCCACAGGGTGTGTCTTTGGATATCCCCGCTTGCTGTAGCAGGAGTTCTGCTTCTTTTTGTTGTTTGGTTCGATTCGATCGTCGAATAGTTTTCCAGGCTCTTTTCCATTCTATCGTGTCGTTCTTGTCGGCATACGTTCGTCCCACCACGATGGCACGGGCTAAACACATCTGGTCTTGAGGGTTGTTAATTTGAACGAGGCTACGCTTGATGCTGCGAAGACTCTCTACCAAGATCACCTTTTTGCCATGCCCTGTCCCTTGGGGAAGAGACACGTGGGTCATGAACAGTGTTGCTTTTCCGTCGGTGATGTGAAACTTGTCATTGGATTGTTGTACGTGTTGAATTTTGTCCATGACTTTGGAAGGTGCCAATTCTGCTGGGCTGCTAAACTCGATTCAAACGGGGGACTTCAGATTGTCGTGATAAATAGAAAGTCTCAAGCGATCGTCTTCTTTGGCTTGACATTGCCGTTTCAGTGTAGTTAACAAAGAATCCCACACATCAATGACGAACCCTTCTGTTTTCTCCAACGGTACGTCGGATTTTAAATCTTTAAACTTCACCGCGTACGTGTAGGCCGTAGTTCTAAATTTTCTGGAGGAGCGTTTGTCCTTCTCTCGAATGTGAACATACTTTTTCAGGGTTTACTGGTAGTGATGGACTTTGACTGAGTGTAGACTCTCTGGGCTTAGATTCTGGTTCACTCATCTCATCTTCAAAATCGCTGGCATGAATTTGAGCCAAGACTTCAGCTACTGTGCGAGGAGATAAATCACGTTTCTGCCTCTTACTTTCTTCTCCTTTCTTTACGAAATGATGCGATCGTTTCATCTTGATTGCAAAAAGTCAAATGACTACATTTGAAACGCCATGGACCCCTATATATCCATGTTAGGCTTAGTGCATATATAAAGGGCTGGTGACTTCCCTCTCAGTATTCATTTCACCCTCAAACCGATCAGCACGATGGAAGAACCCACACAGATCGAACTTGTGATTAGGGCTTTGCGAGGTGTAATACGAAAGTTTTCTTCAGAACAAGCCGACGGACTACACTCCCTCCTTTCGAGATAAAAGTCAAGATACTTGTTATATCTGCCAGAACAAAGGGCATTGGGCTACAGAATGTACAGATCGTCATAAAAGCAAGACCAGTGCCAGAAGAGACAAAAGTCAAGATACTTGTTTTCATTGTAAAGAGAAAGGACATTGGTCTTCAGAGTGCTCTAAGAAACAACAGGAGCAGGAGGAGGAAGAAGAAAAAGAGGTGCCCTCGGCAAAGGAAGAAGCCCGTCACGTTCAGAAAGAGAAGACAGAAAAGAAAAGAAGACGAGAAAAGTGTGAGGAAGAAGAAGAAGAGGAAAAAAGTGTAAAAGTGAAGAAATTTAAAAAACAGAGAGAGTGAAAGAAAAAAGATACAGAAGAAATCTATGAACTTTTTAAAAGTGTTGTGTTGTGTTATGTTGCGAAATTGAATTGTAAAAATTTGTACCAGAATAGACCAGACTGAAAAAACGTAAGTGTCTCTTGGTTTTGACTGTTTAGAATAATAAGGACCTACACTCATACACTCACAACACGTACATCATAGGGTTAAACAAGGGATTTTGAGTTTTAATTGATTTTGGCAAAATGAATAGTCTCTCTTTTCGAAAGAAGTGAGTGGCCCTGAAAAGGACCGTTGGGTGTTTGTTTTTTTCCTTAGAACAAACTCAGGAACGAGAAGCAATCCGCTTTAACTGCCTTAAGCCTTTGCCACGGCCAAGGCCTACTTGTGGACTTGCTCCTGTCAATGATTTAGTAGAAATCACTAGGGGTGGTATCTCTGGTGTAGTAACAGGGTTAGGCTTTTTGGCTCGGGAAAGTCTTTTTCTCTTGGGTCGTAATAAAGAAGTCTGATACATTTGTTTCAGGCTTCTTAACTCGGCCAAAATGTCCAAGAGTACCGTTACCGTTTGACTTTCACTGTTCTCCTTCTCTCCTAGCCTTAGTTTCTTCTCTACTGCTTCTTCTTCCTGTCGTTTCCTTCTTGCCTCTTCTTCTCGCTGTTGCTGTTCAAGGAGAAATGCTTGTTCTGCCTCTTTCTGCTGCTGTAAACATTTCTCCAGTTCTTCTTTCTCTCCTTGTTTAAAATCGTCGACGTGTGGTAAAGAAGGAGAAAGTGGCGAAGGTACTGGTACCGGAACAAATTCTTGCGAAAAAGAGAAAAAATCTACTAAATCCCAGTTGAAATCAACCTCTTCTGGAAGTAGCGCTGTGTTAACTTTGGTAGCCACTGCTATGCCATCGCTTTTCGTCTCCACAGCCGGTGCACCCCAATTCATTGTCTTCTTAGTTTCCGTCATGTTTCACAAAATAATGCCGCATCGATTCACTGCGCACAGACGCTAGCGCACCTATATAGGGAATGTGACGTCACAGGTAGCTCTCTTCGGATTGGAAGACAGACTCTGCGAAGTGACTGAATTTTGTAACTCGTGTTGGGATTGGTGAACAATTTCAATCCGTTTCGATCCGGTCTTCTACTATAAATAAACGCGGTTCACTTCATTCCTTTCACCTGTTCTCGTCACAAAGATGTGGACCAACGTTGAATCGTCTACTTTCGTATCGTCATTGTTTTTCCGTACGGACTTACCCATGTATGTCACATCAGCATGGAGAATCGTTAAGATCACCGAGACAAGCATTTGGAAAAGAAGGACTTATGTGGAAAGACAAGGCTGTCTGAAGAGAGTTCTGGTTTATGGACCAGAGATTAGACGAAGTTTGAGGAAGAGAAGAAGACCTATGCGATGCCCTCTATGTTAACGGAATGGTGTTAACATAACAAACAACGGCCCTTTTCAGGGCCACTTCATTGCCTCGAAAAGATATTAATTCTTTCTTGGCTAAAAAATTTTTTTATTCGATTTTATAATTTGTGTAGATATTTATTCTCTCTTCCCTAAAAATTTTGTTTAGTCGATTTTATAATTTGTGTAGGATAGATTGATGTTCATCAATCTATGGGAAAAAAACGAATATATAAAACATACTCTACTAAAACACGAACGCGACTGATTCGTGTTTGTCTATAGCAATGACACAGGTGGCCTGACGTCACAGTACTACCTTGCTACATTGTTGCCAATGACCAGTACCGTGACGTCACCCTAAATGTTCCATTCCTCTTGGCGCTATACAGGCCCAGCGTGTGCTAATACAAAATTCCCATTGAGGGCCATAGTGGCCCAGGCTGACTTTTTGGGTCTATAAATCGGCGGGTCATAGGGGCTCAGGCTGATTTTCCTTCTTTGGCATGATGAGGGCTATACTACCCCACTACACTACTCACGTGGCTTCAAACAATGTAAATGAATCTTCTCCAGAACAATTTGAAAGTGTATTCAACTCCTGCAGGAAAATTCTGAAAAAGACTGGATATGCGATAATGAAGGTCAGTCTTGAATAGAAATTTTCATATTGAAGGCGGTCCACACAGCAGCGAATCTTGTTGAACAGGTCATCAAAGTGTTAGTTTCAAAGAACACCCTCTCTGTCTGTCTGTCTGTCTGTCTGTCTGTCTGTCTCTCTCTCTCTCTCTCTCTCTCTCTCTCTCTCTCTCTCTCTCTCTCTCTCTCTCTCTCTCTCTCTCACACACACACACACATTAAATTTGCTTCCGCAGTCTCCATAGAAATAAAGAATGCGATGATAAGGGGCTAGAAGGTGCTCAAAATCCTATCCACAAGACGGGCCACTGGGTGCATTCACTACCACCGTCAAGCCTTTGTAATTTGGGCAACTGTTGGCCTCTGTCACCATCTGGAAACGTCTTGCTGAGATTGACGGTGGAGAGGGTGTTCTATAGGAGGTAGAAAATCAAACCAAGTTAAGGCACTTTAATATTGAAAGATGTTGCACCTAATGTGAACATTTCCTTCTATGGTTTAATAATAATAATAATAATAATAATAATAATAATAATAATAATAATAATAATAATAATTAGAAACATAATAATAATAATAATGATGAATATTATTGTTATTATTTTTATTATGATTATTATTAAAGAAGAAACAGGCAATGATGATGAAGAAGAATACAAATAATAATATTTAATAATGTTGTTCTTATTGGTATTAGTATTATGATTAGTAGTAGTATTAGCATGAGTGTAATTTATAACAAATATTCTCGTTCACTCGTTAGGTTTGAATCTGAAATGATGCTTCTGGTATTATTTTATTTCACAATCGCAAGAACATTAGTTGCGAAGTTATAAAACTACACGTGACAAAACAAAGATCATTTGAAAATGTCTTGATTATACTATTAAGTGTAGTTTGTTACTAAATTGACATAAATTCTGCGATCAACAGTCAGAAAGGTTAGCTTTTGACTTACTACTTGATACTATGACGTTTCCTCAAAAAGTTTGTATATCTGTTATAATGATGATAACTGGCTTATATACACGAATCCAAGAATGCGCAATTAACAGTCTTACGGTTACTAATATCGGTTTAAACGGCTCCATCGCTGCATCGCTGACAAAACTCCATTTCTAATAATAAACAGGGCACTAACGTTCAAAAATGTTTAAGTATATTAATTTTTTACTTTTTTCACAATGTTCATATTCTATTTTAATCTTCTAATTTAATTTTTGATTCTGCATAGTTGTGAAAGATAAAGAATGTTTAAACCATTTACAATTAGTGCGTATCCGTGTCACGCAGATAGGTGCCAGTAGTCAAGAGATGATAAGAAAGTTTTTCGTCTGGAATGGGGTAATTACGATGTGCGAAATGCGTCAGATTTTACATCCGGATTTTATTGACACTATTCTCACCCAAGTTCTATTGTCTTCAAATCGAATGCGCCAGCCGCATCGATTGCTTTTGCCTTGACGATGTATTCCATGAGTGACATCAATATGCAGCTAACTTTAGCGATAGACATTGTCAACATATACACTTAAGCTGTAATATCCGTCAACGACAACTCACCCTTCAAGAGAAAAGTCTCTCGGCTCATGACAATCGTAAGTGGAACAAGTGCAGTATATGCTGTCTTGGAGGCTATAACTTGCAAACCAGGATTTGCTGTCACTGTCGATGGCATTGAATACCATTTGATGCTTTATACAGATCATGTCGGTAACATGCAGCATCGACACGATTTATAGGTTTTCCTACGGCTTCGTTGATTCTTAAAATCAAGTTGTATATCCAGCTGTGTTCCAGGTCAGATGTAACTGTATCCGGGAATATGACTTTCACCCTGGTATTTGCTCCGCTGTTCATAGCAGCTTCATTAATGCAGCAGCGATATTACCTCTGACAATTTCAGCCCTGCGTTCGTGTAAGTTATATTCAATATGGCATCAAGAAAAAGGGAATTCATTATCATTGACTCCTCTGCGCAAGCAAATCCCAGACCAACCAAGCACAATGAAATGTTTCGAAAACACGTTCGAGCTTTGATTATTGGCCCAGATGGATCGAGGAATATTAAATTGTTGTTGAAGCTATTTAATAAGTAGGTATCGTGAGATTTTCTGTACGTGATTGAACCGACAGAAGACGATATAACGTGTTACAACATACTCAAGTATTTTACGGCAGTGCTTCATTTGTCAAAAACATGCACCATCGATTTTTTTGAACAAATGACGAAGACCGTGCCACTGATGACCTCGATCCGAGCGTGAATAAATTTGCCGTGTACGATGAGGTAATGCTTGAACACCAAGCCAACCACAAGATCAACACAAAACACAGATCTGATCTATGTGATAAAGTATACTCGTTTTTAAGACTTGCATAATAGAATAGTTTAAAAAACTGAAGTTGGAGACTATTTGCACCCAAGCACGAATATATTTTCCTCAACCGCTGAAACATTCCGGAGCCGAACTTCCTGCACCAGCACCGAAACAACAAGAATGTGCTGAAGTTTTAAGTGAACATAAAGAAATGTACAGACAGACAGAGTGGAAGAACACTATCCATATGCACAGCAACAGAAGCGTGTATCACTACAAACTCGGGGGTAACAAACACAAAGACCAAGAGCAACAAAGACATTGAGCACTCCCAAGAACACCTGCACTCAACGAGGCCAAAAAGAAAATAAGAAAGATGTGCACATATGCAACCACATGCGTCACAATTTATGAGATTTCTATGGGATTTCTAAAGGAGGAACCGAAGCAACCAAAGGAAGTAGAAGGTCTTGTTTGACCGTGTGACCTTTCCCCTTGTGGGATCGATTAGCGCAGGTGACAACGCGTCAAAAACTAATAATGACGCCACGTCGATTTTCCGCTCGTTGATGCGGGAAAACATTGAACGAACGTACTTACCACATCGACGACGAGCTCTGAGGCACGTCCTGTTTTACATCAAGCCAATGACTCTGTGTAACATGTCCATGCAAATACAACCAACATGATTAATATTTCCTCAATTAAGCTAGAATGTATCGTTACGTTTTCTATATCAATCGTCTCGGAACATCCCCGCTTGGATCGCAATAGCGCTGTTGCGCTTTTATTAAAGTTGGGTTATCATGCCATCGCAATTATTTGAGGGCATTCCCGCGATTAACTCTTTAACGCTGGGAACATTTGTCCGTTAAGCCGAAGAGATTTAATAAAATCCCATTGGAAAAAGAATTTTAAGAATGGGGTACCATATCGCACCAGAGATTGGAAGGTCTACTTCAGTCAATTTAACCTGTGATGCATTTAGCGGTAGATAAGAAAGTGGGGCGGTGTTGGTAAAATAATCTCGCTACAACTGGATTTGTGTATACGCTTATATTCGGAACTTCTCTCGGCGGCAGAAAATAGTCTCAATGCATTTGCAAAGCTGTACTAACCTGATTTACAGGCAGTGAAAATCAAATAAATAAATGTCAGTGCCTTCTAACAGCTGTACCTAATAGCCTCATGAAAACTTAACTTATGACTTCGTGACTTGGAATCATATTCGTCACTCGTGTGATAATACATTTTTTGTTTGGTTACTGATCTAGGTAATAATAATAATAATAACAATAATATATATATATATCTCTCTCTCTCTCTCTCTCTCTC
>JAECUM010051977.1:0-31332 GCA_016617855.1 Megalonaias nervosa | reverse complement strand
TTATATATATGTCTACTAGATACGCCGCCTTAGAATATTGAAACCAAGCGGTTTAAACCAAGAAGACTAGAAAAAGACAGCCATGCACAAATAAAACTATCTTTTGCAGCCGACACATTTTACTTTTGAAAAATTCTCCAAATTTTCTTAATAGCCTACAATTAGGACTATAACAATGAAATATCCGGGATATAATTTGCGCTTACATAAATGTACACATAATGCCAGATGTCGTTATGGCTCATCAATTTCTAGGTTAATACAAATAATTTCCAGTATGCGCAACAATTTGATACAAACTAATTCAAAACATAATACATTTGGAGGTTTAATTCCTGTAGAAACAGCCATGTAAAGTTTTGCAAACACTACGGTTTTTCTGTTTTATTTGTTTGTCTATGTCTATGTTTTTTATATGCCTTTGGAAAAGACTCATTAAGAGTCGAAAACGCTCAGACTAGTTAGATACTAGTTTTGTACTGTTCGTTGTCAGTTTATTGCGTTTATCTTAATCAATCCCTGACATACGTGATCCCTTGCTGGATCCAGTCCACTTGAAAGGACTGTTATTCGTCATATGATTTGTATTCTTTATATATATATATATATATATATATATATATATATATATATATATATATATATATATATATATATATATATATATATATATATATATATATATATATATATATATATATAATGAATTATGTAGTTTTAGTGATTGCTGGACTTGTGCATATAATTAGGTATTTTTATATTTTATGTGACGTAATAATTCGTAGGAGAGGAAATGCGTATGATTGTTGTTGATGATGAGAGTTTACTATATAGAGAAGTTAACAATTAGGGATGTATATGCATGTATCAGAAGTCGTTGATAATATTGTTATTGTTATAGTACAATTAGTGTAGAACCAAGCGTGTATGGAATATTTAGATGTGAGTGTGTGAGTTGACCTGATAATTTATTCGCTATTATTCTGATGAAAGGTCTGTGAGAATGTGGTTAATTCTCATGAGATTAGAGCAAGGAGACCAGGTTACACGTCCCTTCTAATTTCACAGGAAGCTTTCCGGGTGGGAGCGAGAATCGAAGAGACGAAAGACAAGCTTTAGAACACGGGGGTGGGGGTTATTGTGACGTAAGCGGTCGGGTAGAGGCGTATTACCGGAAGGAAACGTGGAAGAGGGTTCCGGAAGTGCAAGAAGAGCACGGACCCGAGGGTACCGGAAGTACCAGAGAGGCGTAGTACCGGAAGGATGCGTGGAAGAGAGTTTCGGAAGTGCAAGGAGAGTACGGAGTCGAGGGTACCGGAAGTACCAGAGGACAGACAACACCGAAGGGAAACGCACTCTCTTAAGACTGTAATTTTATTTGCGGATAGTAACTGGCAAAAGAACAGGTCACTGTTTGTATTGTTGGAAGCATTATTTGAGAAATTGTTGATGAAATTGTTGAATACGTTGATATTTATTAAATTGTTATACCTTTCATCTTGAGTCTTTGATACACCTAAACCGTCGGCATTGCTCGGAGTTATCTAAATTTTAAATTGTCCGTCCTTCTCCGGTGTTAGAAAAATAATGTAGGGGGCACGTGACAAAAATGTTTCCCCGTTTTAGGGAATAAAGCAGTAGCATTATCAGTACACAGGAGAGTTCTTAACCTGATTCCACTAAATGCAGACTTATTTCTGCACTAAGCTGTGCATTCAAGATTATGGTAAGAATCATTTTCTAACATGTATACAATTTTTTGTATGAAAATGATATTATTTACAAATATCGTTAGGGCTTTCTTCCAAAATAACTGAGCCGTGTACCAACTGAAACATACATGGTATTTGTTAAACACTTGATTGTAGTGAAGATGTATGTAATATTTTGAGATCTATATGAGGAACTTAATCAAATATCTGATAAACTGATTCACTAATGATCTCTCCGACAGAATAAAAACTTGCTGTGAAAGCCGTAGAATCAACAACTAAGTCTGTTTCAGCTGGGAGACGCAAGATTCAATTCGTAGGCCAGTTATTGTCTCTTGTATATATCAGTGATTGTTGAGGATTAACTTAGTCTCGCCGGACTTTGTGCTGACGATTGGTCTCATTTTTACGTTTCTTGAAGTATGTGTGCAAGACATCCCATTACATACTCAAGGTAGACTTAGAAAATTTATATGACTGCTCAGATCAATGGGTAGTAAGCTTTAATCCAGCAAAAAAGATGAAGTCATGTTTTTAGCAAACAGATTAATTTATTCTTTCCCCACATGAAGTTTCAAAAGCGAATCACTTGCATTTTGTTGACAGTCATAAAGATTTGGGTCAAACATTTTCTTATACAAGCTCTTGGAGTCTGCATTTTGAAAATAAACATAATAAAGCATAAAACTGGCTAAATATTTTAAGATCATGAAATACAAGCTGAGTAGAAAATTAATAGATATAATTTACTTATATATTAGGCCTGTACTAGAATATGCAGATGCCGTTTGGGATGTATTTTCAAATGCATTCTCAGATAGATTAGGGAAACCACAGTCAGGGGTTGCTAGGATGGTCGCAGTTTTTACCATAAGTGCCCATGTACAAAATATTTATGAGGAATATGATCGGCCCAGTTTCTCAGAAATAAGAGAATCCTATAAACTCTGCAATGTTCATAAAATTGTATATACTGATTCGCCAACTTTTTTAAGCAAACTGCTTCCTTCCTTGGTAGGAGAAACGACAAGATTCAATTTACGTAATCGAAAAAACTTGTCTAGAATAAATGAAATATTTGAAGAAAAAAAGATTTGCCTTAATTTCTGTATCCTCGTATGGAAGACCCTACCTGAAAATACCAAAACGGAAACGATTTCCCAAAATTTAGAAGTAAATTAATATGCAAAACAATAGCGTTTCTAATTATCTTTTTGGTGATTGCAAATACTCCATTATTCATTATAAAATCAGAAGTCAATATAGTGACCTATATGATCCGTATGGCAATCACATGATAGGTAATCACTTTTGGGACGCTGGGATAAAAACAGAAAATGCATATATTATAATTTCATTGGTACTCTATATACAGTTCAAAGTCAGAATACTTAGTCTCAATGAAATGTTCGTTCAAGTCTCTAAAAAAACCCACCCTTATTGTTAGCTCACCTGAACCAGAAACCGAACAAACTCTAATATCTTTAGGTTCTTGCAAAAATGCAACAAGGATATACAAGGCGTTTTAATTAATGCTTCTTCCTTAGATTCTACATATGGAGAGAACTATTTTTTGACAGTAAAATGAACAATTAATGTTTGAAGTAGGTGCAGTACATATCGGATTCTACTCTTTCCGAAGTCTGATAAAATCATTGTTTCCTTGCTTTGGTTTTTATTTTCATTTTTGAAATTTATCTTTTATTTTTCAGCACATCTTATTTGTTTTGTTATTTTCTTTTCTGCCTTTAGTCTTGTTTTAGCAATGTGCATCACTGTATCATATTAGTAAAGTAATAACTGCTGTTGTGAAAACGTGTGGCCTTTCTGCAAAATTTAGCAAATAAAATATGTTTAAACCAGCTGAAATAGATAAATTGTTTGATGAATGTTAAAAAGTACAACATTCAATAACGAATTGTCCGAAAATTATTTAACACACACACACACACACACACACACACACACACACACACACACACACAGGCACGATATAAAAAATGACACCGTTGCCACCAACAGTATATAGTACAGTTTCACATTTTAATCTGTTATGCATTGTTGGAAATTTACCATGATGTTTTCCTCATTGTTGCAATTTCGTTCTCCTAAAATTAACAGGTTAATTAGGTTTTTAACAGGGTATGATACTGTCGAAACAAACTGTTGGAATATTTGTTCTGTTTTGTACCTGTGCACTTACAATACAGATTACATATGAAATTATATTTTGATTTCAATGTACTTATTTCCCCATCTGTTAATTCGTCAGTATCTTGCTGAAAGAAGTAAGCCCAAGTCTGTAATTTCATTTTTGTCTGTTATAGATTTCATTTTATCAGCTGGAAACGTTCTTCATATTACTAAAATAAGCGATGACAAGTTATATTTACCATTACAAGCAGTTAGCACAACCATTGGCATAGACTCTCCACGACGGTGAAATTGACTTTTCTTGTGTACATACATTGGTCCGTTATTAAGGTTTTTTGTTTTTTTTGCTTGTTGATTTTTCTCTTTAATCATTGCATTTGCTCTATTATAATACCAACATAATGTCGTTGCTACTACGCTATCTTTGCATCCATGGTATTTTTTATTTAGTTTTTTAATTCCTTTTATCAGTTTGTGTCTGCTATGTTCGCATCATTTAAAACTACTGATTTTTTTTCCGCAACGACATCTAATACCATACCATTTAGTTGCGCACTTAAATTTCAATTTACTGCTAGGTCTCAAATGAAAGGTCCATGAAAACATTATCTTCAAAATCTGTGTATGGAGACCATGTAAATGGTATACTGCGTTTTACTCCACCCAGATGATTGCATCAACATCTGTGAGATTATAATTAGCCTTTATGTTGATCAAAATCTCGTATGATAGTTTGTAGTCTTTTGCATGACATTTATTTTTCAGCCTTTTAAAAATTTACTTGAAATGTACTTAATTGTTGTCTTTTTATATATTCTGTGAGATATTTTATTGGCCAGATCGGATATTGTCTATATTGTATTCGACTTATCAAGTCTTTCATATGTACCGTTTTGCTGTTTAACTTTGATGTTTTTGGACTTGCTTTCTTTTACATTCTGGCCTTGTAATCAATGCAAATTCGTTTGTCGTGCATGTTTCAATTACTTAATTTTCTAATCCACCTCATTTTTTACATCTGTTACCTTCCAGAAACTAATTTATTTTTAAAACAAAACCAAAACCTTGAATGTTTTCATCCTTCTTGATACAGTTATTTATGTATTGTGTTTCATCTGTCCTGTTTGGAGCAGAGGTGTTTCTTTAATTCACCATTCATGGTAATGTTCTACAGATAAACTTTATTGTGTTAACCGTTCATTTTTTTTAATGTTCATAACATTTCCATCGTTGTGTTGTGTATTATAGATAGATAATAGCTTGGTCATAAACTATGCCCTCAACGTCATCTCCATTCAGATCTTCCCCATTGTAAACTACCTGCTCACCTAAAATTACATAACTGATTTTGAACTATTTCTTCGGTAAAGTTACAAGGATGGTCTTTTGGACTGCTTCACTGATGTTGAATGTAGACGCTCCAGATATATCACTTGCTTTAATTGGGCTCATATTCATTATTGTGAACTGAATTTTATTGCATCTTTCAAATGACATTGGAAAAATATCAACCCATTTTCTGGCTTCCTTTTGAATTACATTCTTCCACGTTTAATCTTTAGAGCCATGTTAAACCTTCGTTTTGCATGTGCTTTTTGCTTTTGCCTGAGTTAGTTTAAAAGTAATGAATGTTTTCCTTTTCCAGAAAATCCTGAACTTTTTATTGTCAAAATATTTTTCTTCATCAACCTGATTGTGCAGCTTATCTCAATGTTATCTGATCGTAAGTTGTCTCTTTTCGGAAGCATTTCTCTTTTATCTTCGAAATCGACAAATGATCATTGTTTTTTTCTCGAATATTATTTTACAACACAACTAACGCTGACCATACCTTTATCCCTTCCATGTATTTCATTAAATATACATTATCTCTTGTTACTGACATTGTTGCTTCTCTATTAAAGTCATTAAATATTTCTATCGTCTCTCTCAGGTCTATTGAGCTTATCACAATGTAGCTTTGTGTCATTCTTTTTTAAGTTGCGTATACAAATACATGTACATTATGTTTTCATTTTCGTGGTAAAATATGGAGCTAATTTAAAAATTACATGACATTTCTCTTTTAATATTGTCCAAATGTTCTCATTGCACTTTAAGTGCAAGTGTTGTTAAAAAGACGTGAATGCAAAAAGATTTCATTTAAAATGTACGTGTGCTCTTAAGCTCAGTGTATATACTACTTATCCCTTTATCTCTGTGGTTGTGTGTGTGTGTGTGTGTGTGTGTGTGTGTGTGTGTGTGTGTGAAATTGGTAATCAACAGAGAAAGTGATAGTACATGTATCTGAATATTAACAAATGATATTACTGAAAAACCTAATTTCATCAGTTCAGAAACATCTCTACAAAATTTAATAGCAGTTCAACAACTTCAAATCCTAGATTGACCGAAATATTAGGAAACCCCAATTTTGCACTCTACTATGCAAGATGTATCATATTTCACTAGGAATGCGTTTTCAAGTTTGTAGGTTGTTGACAGTTATGGTGATAACAACAAAAATAAATGAATGAAGATGAAGTATAAATTTGCTATTACAACTTTCACTTGGGTTCTTTTATTTCTCTGCATTACCAAACATGTTAATGATCTATTTCTACGGATCAGCTGTTTTTATCGACCACTGAAATTGTCGTTGCTACATTTGCTGCTTCCTGACCAGAATTAAGATATAGATTTTTTCCCACAATTAATCCCAAATACGTTATGAGATTAACTAAGTCAATGCAATTGTTGCCAGGAAAACACGTCCTTGGGTATTTTCAAAGATGTCGCCCAATAAATCGTGTCACAATGTTGTTGATTGGCTTCTCCAGTAAGCTTTCAACGTTTTTTTTCACAATCAGAAAAATCGCATATATCACTTTTATCACTTACAGTTTTTACATAAAGTCGATAAGCTGCTTCATAAATGCACAATAATTCGTTTTTAATGAAACCAGAATAAAAATACGTTTCGTTCGAGACAGAGCACTACGGATTTATACCAAATAAAAATGCTAGGTCTGTTTTCGAATCAAGGAAGGTGTTTTAGTCATTAAGATACGTAAAACTTTCTTAACTAGCCTCGCGTATATCGCATTTTTCCAAAATTTGCTATCGTTTTCTTGTCAACGATTGTGATAATTTATTTTTGTTGATAAGGTTTGCGAAGTTCTAAATTCTCATGATATTCTTTTCTGTTTGAGACTAAGAATATAAACGTGGCAAACTCATTGAGAATTGAATCCTAAATAAGTATCATCCATTAACGGCCGACTCCATTATATCTTTGCAACGGTTATGATAGGTAAGAAGAGAGTCAATAGAACAGAAGCGATAATTAAATTATATCGGTTGACTACAATTTTCTATTTAATCTCGTTTCCAAAGAATTGAAAACGAACCAAAATTGAACACTCATCGACCATAAAAGATTGCTTCCAAAAGTCTTATCTAAGTTTCGGTCTTATCTTAGTATCATCCGGTTCCTTGACTTACCTCACCGACAGCAGACCATAATTGTGAGAAAAAAAATAGGTGATGTTTAACACTGTATCAGCACTCGAATTTCCTCAGAAGTCGTTGTTGTCCAGCGGAAAGCGTTACATGTTTCCACTCTAATATTTGACATGGGTGACAATATTCACATCATTGCTTCATATCATACGGGATTTCCGTGTGACTTTATGGAGAATCAAGGAAACTTACCAACTACATTCCTATCATGGCGTATATATGCACAGGGACAATGCGTATGTATGTATAAGTACTGTGCGCTCCCTAGAGTATCTAAGTTCATCAAGTTCATTCGACTGACATGACCAATTGCCATTAAGTCTTGTTTTAGCCATTATACGACATGACTGAGTATGCAGAACACCGATATCGACTGCATTTACCACCAATGATAATATACTCTGCATTTAGCATAACGGACGGAATAAGTGTAAAGAGGAACGGAACTTCTATAGTTCTCCATCGCAAATACATTTTTACTTTTAACTTATTGAGTATTCTAAAGCAGGATAAATGTTAGTTCCTAAACTTCTTTTCCGGACGACTCAACCTGATACGGACCGTTATCTCGGAGTCGTAGTATATCCGTTACATTCATTGTGTAACTTCCTGCTATGACCTCCAATATTTCATACGTAAAGAAATAATCTGACAATGTCACTGTTATTGATTTGATTTCTATACTCAGTTATTTTGGATAGCAGTCATTTATTACCAACGTAAGAAGTAAATATAGACATATTTTGCTGAAATTTCTTACATTTTTCTAGTCATGTATTTCTCACTCGTGAAGAATATATAGAAAATATTTGTTTGTGTTGAGTGAAGAATTTAGTATCTCAGCGAGTGGCTGAAAGCTAATTTTTTTCACCCACGAGATGAAATATATTATTTGTTTATTCGGAACAAGCAAATTTTCTTTTTCATTTTATACTCAAACTTGGCTAGATAGACACGTAACAGACTGAAGTAGAAGATTTCTTACAGTAAAGTCAGTTGTATACCGTTTATATTCTGTTGTGTTTTGTGTACATTCGCAAAGAAAACATGAGCAGTAACATAATTCTATTTCCCAATTAAAGATAAGAAAGCACATACGTGGACTAACAAAACGAAAAAAGTCAACTTCATAGTTGGATACGAATTTCTTGCTTGACAGGTTGACATGTTACTAGTGTACCAAGCGATTGGGAATATTGCAGATACATTTATTTGGTCATATTATTATTGTTTGTATACATATAAAGATTGTGACATTTTTTTTTATCTACGTTGGACTAAGCTCTTTCACTTTGCAATCACATAATTAATGGTAATTTTAAAAATAAAACGAACAACAAAAAAATGGAAGAATTGCTCAGAACATTAGACCTGTTCAGGCAACGTCACTGAGGTAAAATATGCGTAATTTTGAAATGCCTGGAGAGGCAAAGGATTACGAGAATTATAATTCCAAATCGTAAGCAAATTCAAGAAGTGTTTTCCGCAGAATATTTGTAATTCTATTGATGAAAAATACATTTTCTCATATATTTTTTTAGCTTAAGTTTATAATACATTATTTCGTGCCTAATGTGTTTATAAATGCAGCAAAACAATTAAATCGCATACACGTCTTATTTTATTTGAATTTGAAAAATCAATCTTTTTTTAACACACTGAATTCATCCTACTAGTTTTCTCAACTGAAAAGTTAACGATTATTGTCTTCTCTATTATTTCACAGATATTAACTTTATAAAATCAAAAACAATAATTAAGTTAGGGAAAACACATATTATTGGAAATATTTCAGTTCAAATATTTGAAAAGATGAGGATATGATTAAAAAGACCATTTACAACGGTACGATATAGTACGAAACGTTATACTGATCCCGTAACATAGAACCGATTTGAAAGACTCTTTAGAATTTGTACTGATTTTAGTAAAATTTATTAAATTTGAATTAAATCAGTATCATACATATTTCTCATAGCCCGATGTAATTTCTGAATTAATCAATAATGCTTATTACGGAATACAATAACATTCAAAATGATAATATAGTTGCATGTTTTGCAAAAAGGCATATTGAGTTACTTTGATATAGTTAAGTTTACAAGTGTAAACTAATTATGAATTTCCTTTTTCTTTCTTTTTCGAAATGGGGTTTTGTTCACTGAGACAGCCTTTACTTAAAACCGACTTATTTGGTCCGGTAAAACTATTCGTGTGGCAGTTGTTACGACCAACGGAATGAAACACAGTACTTTAATTATAGAAACATACACTGTTTTAATTGATTAGTGGGATCAAACGTAAGGAAAATACTGTGTATATTATACAGTCATGCATACTGAATGTAAGGAGTAATAATTAAAATCAAACTTTACCCTTTAGTAGTGGGAGGTAAGAATAATAATTAGTCAAACTTTACCTTTTAGTAGTGGGAGGTAAGAATAATAATTAATCAAACTTTACCTTTTAGTAGTGGGAGGTAAGAATACAGCCTAATCAGATGTTTGAGGCGTGTTGACTTTAATTCTGACATTGTTCAGTTATTAATTGTAGCCTTAACTTTTAACCTACACATTTTAGTCTTTGAGTACGTCATTGGAGTTGAAACTATCTAAGGGGTCGTCCATTAATTATGTCAACAAAATGGGGGGGAGGGGGTTTGAAGAAGTTTGATAAGTGTTGACATGGGGGAGGGGGGAGTTCAAGATAAACTGACGTCAACAATGTTATTTTTTACAATAAATTTAATAAATCAAAAAATAGGAAATTGGCTTCCCCATGGAAGATGATAGAAGCTAGAATATAAAGTCTCGATTTTTTCATGAATTCGAAGTGTTATAGTCAATTTGAAATCTGTTAAACAAATAAAAAAAATATATTAACATTTATTTGTAGACCTTTTAATTTCCATAATTCTATTTTTATCATAAAAGCCAGCCGTATAAAATATTGTTAGTTTGCAGGGGGGGGGGGGTAGTTTTTTTGACATAATTTGATTAGGGGGTCACTGAAAGTTTGACAGTTGTTGACAAGGGGGGAGGGGGGTAAAAAAATTGCCTAAAAATTGTTGACATAATTAATGGATGTCCCCTAAGAATATCGTGGTGCATGTACCGTTTGTACTCGCTTATAAGTCTAATCTTACCGCAAACAATGAAGATCCTGATCTGCCGTAGCAATGTTCCTGCCTATTAGGGTCTACGTTGTTTGTTTGCTGATCACTCCTAACAAACTGCACAGACCCAGATCTTCCGGCGCATGTGGGTCTGTACAGTTTGCAACCGGACTCGTCTTACAAGCAAGTAAAGACGGTACTAGTATATAACCTCAGCTAATCATAAACGGTGTTGAAAGACTTGGGCTACATTGCCCAACAACACCAATATTGACTGGTTGATTGACATAATTGTTTCGCGTGATTCAGAAATGGTTTTTTTTTTTTTTTTTTTACTGAATAGTCACAAGCATCCTTAGTAATCCTACACAGCAACTTCAGGTAGGTTCATTGATCTATGATTGTTCAGAATCAGCAAATCTGTTATCGTTTGAAAGTAAAGTTAATTGAATTTCGATTACTTATAATCGGAACATTTTATAATAATAATGGTAGGCCCAGTGAAATGGCAACGTGTCAATAAAAATTTCAATCAGTCGTATATTTGTATGGTAATCAAAGTTTAAAGAACTTAATTCAGACATCCAATAATGACCATGGTCGTTCTCCACAGTACTTGTTTACATTTATAGTATGTCCGATGATATGTTTTTCTCCAGCGATGAAAATGTCTTCTATGATCTTGTCAGGTAACTTTGCAGCCCCTTATTATAAAGGTAAAAATCTGATGCGATCTATTCTTTTTGTCAGCGACAAAGAAGATATTGTGACTCTATAATAGACTTGCTGTTAAAAAAACAAAACAACTAAAGCAATGATAGTGCATAATGAAGGACCGTATTTCTTCTCAGGTAAAATTACATCTATGTCTTTCTAACCTTTCCAAACCCGAGATGTAACAATACCATCAAGTCAATTGCAGGTAATGCGCTTATGATCTTTAGACCAATGGAAACATTGCCTTTTAAACCAATGGAGGCATTTCTTCTTAGATCAGTGGAAGCATTTTAGATTAGTGTTATTTTTCATTCACTTTCTTCTCATGGAAAACGTAGGCAACTAAAATATGACCGAAGCAATAACTTTCATCGCCAGTAATGTTATTTGAAACAAAAAATGAAGAGATTCTTTTTTCTTTTAAATAAAAGATAAAGATTTACGGGCTTTATTGCAATTTACTGGTGTAAAAGACTTGTTTACGGCAAAAGATAGCATGAGTTCATGGGGGGTTGGGGGTTGGGGGTTGTGAAATAGAGATTTACATACTTGCATCTTGGTCTACCTAATGTTCACGTAAAGTGTAAGTTTATCCACGAGGATCAGCGAAGTAACACACACTCAGCAACATAATCAAAGCGTCTCCGACAACTCGGTAAAAGAAGTTTCTTCCTAAAACGAA
The DNA here is from genome assembly GCA_016617855.1 of Megalonaias nervosa. Classification (NCBI taxonomy): domain Eukaryota; kingdom Metazoa; phylum Mollusca; class Bivalvia; order Unionida; family Unionidae; genus Megalonaias; species Megalonaias nervosa. The sequence goes on along the minus strand of JAECUM010051977.1, from coordinate 19,451 downwards.
AAGATACAACACAAGCACACCACTACGACATTTTTGTTTCTTCTTCAAACTAAATCAAAATTTCGATGACAGCTTCATGTACATCTACATTTTAATAAATACTCATAGTCAGCGTCCACAATTTACTCTACATCCTTCTGTGGAACATAATTTTTTGTCAAGTTTGCATGTTGTGTATTAGCATTGTGATTGCTGCACGCGCATCGAATGAATTGTATATTCCAGCAATTTTTCCCATGCATCAATCGCTATTTCATCGATGTTTTAGTGTTAAATGGATTGACACCATTTCGATGTTAAAGTTCGGCATGGGATTTTTTCATGACTTACTCGAGCAACAATGGCAACAGAAAAACCAGTCAAACGTCAAGAAAACACGCATGTTAAAGTATATTTTGGAGGGGTGGGGGAGTTAGGGAACTCGACAGCTAAATGAGAAAGGTGTCCAGTTTGGGTATCATTGTAAGACAATCTTGTCAGTATGTGCAAAATTTTAAATTATTCCGCATTTATATGTGACTACAAGAACTATATTAGTCATTGATGAGATGCTTCTTTGCTATCCGCTCTGTCAGTAACAATTAATTAACAAGAGCTCCTCCCATCTCCACACAGTTACGGGGGTTTCTCGCCACTGCGCCCTGTAGATTTCGTTGTGAGACAATGGAAGATAACTAGTTTTGGCATCCATTTCAATGGAAAATATCTACATTGGTAAACAACAATAACTTTCTTCACGCGGCGAAAATAAATCTTTTGACAGTTTTCTCAGTTTAATGGTTATTAATCTATTATTGCACAACTCGGGTGATAATAAGTAGAAAAGGACACTTAATTTACATATGTTGTAATGATTAATACCAATTATGCTAGGAAATAAATTGATCTGAAAGTTATTCCAAATATGTTATTCTGCCTTGCGGCACTGGGTGTACCCGTCAGCAACAATAAATATTATGTTATGCATGCTCCATTTATGAAGCAATAATTAATGATCGTTTCAAAGTAATTGTAAATTGACGTTAATCTCTACAGTATTTTACATGTTCACAAGAGAGAAAGGCTGCATGGGATAAAAAGCAAAATATATCTGGCAATCCTTAAGTAAAAATTATTAGAGTGTAGTATGAAGTCAAAAAAAGGAGCAATTGACAACGTGATTCTCTAAACCACCAAAGAATGAACATATATATATATGTATATATATATATATATATATATATATATATATATATATATATATATATTTCAACTGAAATCTACTCAGGTAATGAGTACGTTTTTGAAGAAATAATGTGGTACTGTCATGTCCTGAACGTTACGAATTTTTGTTCGTTCGCTCAGTATAGGTCCAGTTCCATTTTGATATAACTGCATATTGGTATGAGCGGCATCAGTTGCATGAAAGTCATAAACTCTGCAAAGATATATTTGCTTGTGTTAACGTCTATTTTTTTTTCAAATTAAACTGGGAACTGTAGAAATGCTATTGCCTTTGACTCAGGGTTGAAACAAAGAGAACACCAGTCGTTTCATACATTGCAAGTGAAAACTGTTAAAGTTATGCATGTTTTGTGTTCGATATGAAACACAATACCGTTCAGCAGGCAAATATGAGTCATTGTATATTTTTACCCCATGGACCTTTTTGAATAATGTTATTTCTGGGCCCAGATATGTAAGAAAGACATAGATTTTGGGTGCATGCATCTTTCATTTAAGTTTTAATGTTAAATATCAATCCCCTAAGAAATAGCTGCCAGCATGTTCTACAGTTGTACTTTTGACTTCTGACACTGGGAGTACCTGTCAACAAAAAATAAATTATATGATGAATTTTTTCTTCAAATTATTTAAGTATTAATAAATGAAAGTTTAATCAGAAACGAGTGTTAATCATGTAACCATTGTACGTATTTAGCACAGGGAGAGGCTAAATTTATTTGGATAGTTAAATACCGTCATAAAGGATTAACATCCATTCAATACTGTGTTTTTTGTACTTTGCACAGAATGAATGTTCCAAAGTGCAGGTGCACATTCCATTTGCGTAAATAATCATGACGAGCAAGTTTCAGTTTGGGGAATTTGGTAATTAAAAATAAAATTAATATAGTCTATAACCCCTGAGAATTTTGTAAATTTGTTACACTCAATATCTCCGAAATAAATGTATGTTTATCCAAGCATGAATATTATACCGCCTACCTCCTACTGCATGAAATTACAATTTGATTCATTGCGTCTGACATTCAATACGCATCAAGGCATAAAACTAATAGTAATTGCACCAACAGTTGATCCATTGGACCAATGACAACTGTTCAGTCAAACGTGTAAATTAATACCAGCTTTAGTATTTGGTACCGTCGTTAGCCACAACCGACATTGAAGATATTCGTTTTCCGGGCTATGATTATCAAATGATCAGTATAATATATGTATCCAGAGACTTGGTAGAATTCTTATTAAAAAAAAAAAAAAAAAAAATAAAAAAACATGGCAAAGGTAAAATAGCTTGCTTCGTCCCAATCCATTTTTTTTAAAAAGCTCTCAACCACGAGCATAATGTAGTTTTGCAGGCGTACCTCTGTCATTTAGGTGACATAAATGCGTCTCTTGTTTCAGTCGTATGGGTAGAAATAAGTCTAGTATAATAAAGAAAGAATCCTACATTTTCTTCTAAATATAACATATGACTTTTGGCATTTAATCCATGGAATGGTATATATCAGTCTAAATTCAGTGAAAGAAAGTCTTCTTTATTATGCAAGTGATAATTGTCGGTTAAACATACGATTGAGAGTAGTCTTCTTTTATATAGTATTTTGCATAATGATTTTAAAAGAAATTCTTAGACATTAGAAAGTCAAATATGATCGTCATAAATACTATGCATTAAGACTGAACACAGTCATTGGTACTTTCAAAGTGGATACGCTAAGATGTGTTGCTCTGCATGTTGTCGGTGACATCTGACTACATTTGTCATATACCGGTGGTGGGGAAGTCCATTTGTCCAAAATATACAGTTGTCTTATACTGGTGGCGGGGAAATCCATTGGACCAAATATACAGTTGTGTTATACCGGTGGTGGGGAAGTCCATTGGACAAAAATATACAGTTGACTTATACCGGTTACAGTGGGGCAACTGAGCCTAATGGGGTGGTCTGTATAGCTTCAATGTCAAATCCGATTTTAAAATGGCTCAGGTTAACACGCTAGAGCTCTATAGCCTCAACCGGTAACAGCCTTACAAGTCAAGTGGCTAACCTCAACAGGGGTAACATAGTAACAGTGTTCGAGTTGACATTAATAGGTGCCACTGTAGGTACGCATGGAAAATCCTATGTTAAATCGGTCCATTGGTTTAATATAGGAAAGGTCTCATAAGGGTTTATAGCCTCAAAAGTGTTTACCGGGTCAAAAGTGTTATAGGGTCAAACGAGAAGGATAATTTTAATAGGACAAACAAATAGGACACATACACGACACTTAGACAAACAAGAAAAGGCACACAAAGCAGGAAAATTCACGATAAATGAAACTGAAATCTTCCTAATTCAATACATCGTCCAGAAAATCTACATCATATATGAGATGGAACTCACATAAATTCTACTGTATAATTATTTTGTTCCAGGGTTTAGAGTGTCATATTCACTTCTTTTAACAGAGTTTCTCTGCAAGTCAAGTTACCAGATTCCAGTGAGTTCAGCACGCTGAGGGAGTCGCTGATGATCACAGCTTTTTGTGTTTGGATATCTGGGATCAATTTAATGGCCCGTTTTAAAGCGCATAACTGTACTGAAAAATTGAGCAGTGATCAGGCAGCCTCGCCACTGTCGTGCCACTTTACGGTTTGGGCTTTCGAGACATCCGAGCGGCCTTCAAGCTACATACTTTATTGACTTGAGGAGTTTGTTGGCCTTTTTCTTGTCGTCAATTGCTGCTTGAAGCAGCATATCCAGTAGCCGTTGAGTGTCGGGGCTGCTTTCCTTCTCGTCCATCTCTTCTGCCTCGTCCTCTTCTTCCTTTTGTTCTTTGGAGGATTCAATATTGCTGTTCGGGTCTTGTTCGACAATAGACTCTGGATCATCTGTCTGTATTTCCCGGAGTATGGTTGTAGTATGCTGTTGTGTAATATTGGTGGTGGTGAGGAGTGTTTGTCAAGCTGCCAGGTTGTTGACTGGATTCGAGTCTCAGTTGTAGGGCTTAAATGTCTGGGTGAAGCGGAGAGTGGGCAATGGCTCGACGTCGTGCGTCTTGCCTCCTTTAAGCCCTCTTCCTGTTATTCCTCGTCCTTGATGCCTCTCAAGTCCTCATCAATTCTTTTCTGGCGCCCTCCTCCATATATGTATCCCACACGAAAAGAAGTGTTGTGCATTTAAACTGTCTTCTGGCCCAAACTAGAACCTAGAGCCCATTTTCAGGGCCTTTAGGACCCTTAGTGCAGGTGCAGGAACGATGGCTTAGCTGGTAATAGAGGCGATACCGCGCTTCTTGCTGGCCTGTCCCTTCCATCCTCTCTCTCTCTCTCTCTCTCTCTCTCTCTCTCTCTCTCTCTCTCTCTCTCTCTCTCTCTCTCTCTCTTCGGAATGGTCGCCAGACTGACAGACAGATTTTTAATTAACGTCGCTTTCGCACCAAGTGCATGTGCAATGAGTTAATTACCACAAAGTGGGATACTTAATTGGGAGTGAATTCGAGCCACACTCCCTTACGCGTTAATGCATACATAGTGTGCTTTTTAATTGTTTCACACTACGGAGCAATCAAGCTCCAAGCGACTGTTTAGGTACGAGTGGGATTCGATCCGACACTCACTCGTTGCGACATTGTATCTCATTGCAGTATCAGACGTCAGGCGTGAAAAAAACACGCAGTCATGACGTCGTCCCGACTCTGTGGTTACATGCAGATCGGGGCGCCCGCTGGGTAGACGAGTGGGAATCGCCCCTCACACTCGTCCTTGATGGTCCGAGCTAGGAAAGGGAGGGAAGGGACTCGGCGGGAGGCTCCAAGAGTCAACTGGAATGCTAGAAGACTGAACGGTAGGGGTACTAGAATCAAATCCTGCCCAGTCACTGGAATGGGTTATTCCTTATTGCCAATTCTGTGTAAGCCATAATCGTAGTTAGAGTCACGCTTCTAGCTAATTTTTTTCCTTCTATTGAAATTGAATTTGGTGTGCTAAGCATGCATAAAATTTCCCAAAATTACCATAGAATGATACTAGTCAAAGCGACAACTGAATTTTGTTGCCCATATTAAGATATAAGAGAGAAATTTTGAACGGTGACCAAAGGATCTTATTAGTATCTATTAATAGTATCAAGTCGGGTTTCGAAGCCAAACTGAAACCCCAAGAATAACGAGGCAATTGGTTACTAGCCCGGAGAAGGGTTATTAGGACGGCACTCCAAAGGTTTGTCAGCGGTCTACTTCTTCATTAATCACTGCTGCGTTCCGTGGTTCCGTGAACCGGATAAGGCATTTGTTCTCACTAGGTCAATGATGTGATCCATAATAATCAAAATAGTCAACACTGTGATCGTTGGGAATGTAGATGGCTACCCAGTGCGCTACTGGTTGATGACAGTCGTCCGTGTTAATAATATAGGCTTGAATGTCTTTAGATTTTCGATCAGGAAGTTCATCGTTATCGCACACCATAGGATTCCAAGAAGCCGTGTACGAAATGTGCGTGTGTCAGAAGGTAATGAAGTTCCGAGGAATCCATTTCGTTCAAAGGTAATGATGATTCATCAATTCACACCTGACGTTTCCTTGGAAATGTCTGTCAAGTAAGTCGCACTACGGCTCGTCTCCGTACTCATTTGCAAGAGAAGGGAAGGAATGGTCACTCAAGTTTTTATACCACTTCTCCAACACTCTCTCCTCGGAGATGAGACTCCAAGCGTCAACCAGTTGCTCTTCCTTTTTTTTTTCTTTTTTTTTTTCTTCTTGGTTCATCATCATACATTTATTGTGTTGAATCTGACTGGAATGATCATTTTGACATCTAAAACAATGTTCATGGCTCAGAGCTGTAATTCTTTCAACTTAGACATTAGCTAAGCAGAAGACTAAAGGTTGTTCTTGTTCTGGATATCTTGACAGCTTGATTATTTGTCTGTTTCTTCCGTAGATTTTACTTTTTTTCTGGATCAAAAACATTCTCGTCGCCCATTCTCAGTGATTGTTCGTATTCCATAGTTTCTAATAGTCTAATATGACGTCTCTCAAACTGCTGATTTCCAGAGTATTCTCAGATTTTGCACACAGGATGACGTTCACCGTATTGGTTAGAGCTATTGTAAACTGATGTTCCACACAATGATAGTAGGATTCTGTAGGGTGGACATGTCCCTCAATGCTACCCTTGGTCAGAAGTGAAATTAAATGTCCACTAAGTATAACCTCCTGCATAATCGCCATACCATATACCGTGGTTGCTGTTGGTACCTAACTGTTCCGATGCTTCAAGTAAGTACTGAAGTACTATTTTAATGGGGAAAATTAGGTTCGAAGAGCCTGGTACACAGAGTTCGGCCATATCGAGTGGCTTCTATCTTGGACACTTTGAACTGTTGAACTCGAAAGGACTTTGATCGAATGTTCCGTTGAAGGTTGCATTGCTGCCGATACCGATGTCTAAACATTTTGAGTAATTGTTCTTGGAAAAGATGATCTTCAATCTTCGTTCTGAAGCCAGAGGCAACGGTGAGGGTGTTCACATCCACTCGTCGTATCTGATACTTGGCTGTCATTCTGCTAAAACGTGAGTGATGTCGTGTCCCACTTGAGATAAAACATCGACACGATGCACGTAAAGTCGGTCTTTTTCGATGATGGTTTTGTACTCGTTAGCATCGTCCATCAAATGGATAAGGTACTACTTTTATTCAGTCTCAGGAATACATAAACTCCTTTTAACAGATACTTGTCTTGCAGCCACATGACCAAATGCAAATGTCCTCGTTTAATTTTGTTTGGACAGTCGCTAAATTCAACATTGTGAGGATCGTCAGCTTCTAATATGTCTGCATCGCAGAACTTCTCCAAAGAATCATGTTTCCAAACCACGGAATGATGGCTTCTCTTCCGTACGTCAAGAGATTTTCTGGGTACGCTTAGTAAGGGTAAGTATCCATGCTACTGCTGACGAGTTTGTTATTCAAGTACAAATCCACTTCGCTGAACAACGAATACATGAAATTGTTGACGGAAGCTACTCTGGCATCGCCGCCTGGATTGGTGTTTTCCACATTGAGAACTTTGACGTTTAAATTCAATTGTGGCTGAGGTAGTCTAACACGACACGGGGAAGAAAATTCTACACACTGGGATTGAATTCTTGCATCTTCTTTCATGGTAGGTGGCACAGAAAACAGACCGAGTTCTGACTTGGAACGTTCGCAAGAATCTCGGTGCACCATTTTTTAAATAACAAAATACGTCCAATTCTCCTTCTTTCTTGGAATGTTTTAATGAGCTCTGAAAGGGTTTTGACGTCTCACTCTGCTTTGTTCTTGCTGTGGCGTAGAAAAGGAATGAACGCCTTAGACAGAAGCTTGATGTACATGTATAGGGGTCTCTTGGCCGGCCAAGGTGTCTATTCCGGCTACAACTAACAAAATATATATATATATAGAAACATATATATATATATATATATATATATATATATATATATATATATATATATATAAGTACATAGTTTAGTCCTTATTCAATGTCTACTCTGTGCTTCCTGGCTTGTCTCTTGTATTCAGTGAATGGAGTATCTTTTGTCACTGTCCAGCAATAGTCTGCAAGCATTGATGGGCTCTATATGGCCTGATAGGGTTCCTCCATTGTTGCAATGTCCTGGTGAAATCGCTCGCCGTGCTCGTTGCTCACTCCTCCGCAGTTCTGTGGAAAAAATCTAGATGAGAGATTAAAAAATGTATCTTTAGTGACATGTTGCAACCAAGGCTTTTGTATGCATTTAGGAGATTTTCCACCAACTCCCTGTAGCTGTCTGCCTTGTTGTTTCCGAGAAAATGTGTTGCCACTAACTGGAAGGCTTTCCATGCCGTCTTTTCCTTGCCACGCAGTGCACGGTCAAATGCATCATCTTGAAGAAGTTCACGAATCTAAGGACCAACAAAGACACCTTCTTTTATCTTAGCTTCACTTAACTTTGGAAATTATCCACGGAGGTATTTGAAAGCTGATTGTGTTTTGTCCATGGCCTAGACAAAGTTCTTCATCAGACCCAGCTTGATGTGCAAGGGTGATAACAAAATCTTCCTTGATTCAACAAATTGTGGATGCTGAACACTTTTCCTCCGAGGCTCCAGTGACTGTCGGAGTGAGAAATCTCTCTTGATGTAGTGGGAATCTCTCGCACGACTATCCCATTCGCAAAGAAAACAGCAGTACTTTGTGTATCCAGTCTGCAGATCAAGCAAGAGAGCAAGAACCTACAAATTGCCACATATCTGCCACTCATGTTGGGTATAGTTTATGCACCTCAAACGTTGTTTCATCTTTTCATAGGTTTCGTTCATACTGACTGCACCTTCCACAAAGAAGAATGGGACAAGATCATTTTGACGGTCACGGAACATGGAAACCCTAACATCACCTGCCAGGTGATTCCACTGCTGTATTCTGCAGCCCAACAGCTCTGCATTACTCTTGGATAGTTCCAAATCCCTCACAAGGTCATTCAGTTCACCATGTATTATGGGTGTGGTTCGGAGGAGGAGGATGGGAGAAAATATGGGTCTTGCGACATTGATGGTTCAGGACTAGAAGTTTCATCCTCTTCCTCTTCCTCGTATGACTCAAGTGAGAATGGCTCTGGTGCATCAGGAACCGGCAGTCCTTCGCAGTGGGGTACAGGCGTATAGCTGATGGAATCTTTGGATAATGAACAGTCCACTTTTTTCTTTGACACACCTTTCCCAACTGGAGGCACAATGCGAACGTAATAATTGTTGCGTGACTAGGCTCGTACAAAGTAACAAAGAAAAGAGTCAAGCCAACAAGCTTTACAAAATTTAAACAAATATAATTTATTTCCCTAGAAAACAAGTTAAAAATATGAAAAAGGACTTACGGTTTGTGAATCTAATCCAAAAACTAATCCTAGAATTTAAAAATATAAGTCCTATCACTAAAAAGTTCTAAATGAATCAAAGTTCGAATCCCGATGAAGTTCCAATATGGAAGGCAATGACGTCAGATGAGGCCGTTGTACTGATGTCAACAGTTCCTCGTTGAATCACAATTTATAATGTTCCAGTTTAGAATTCCAGAATAATTTCCACTAAATGTCTTTGTCCAAGAAATTTTATGATCACTGGTATTTTCCAGGGAATATAAATTATTTTAAATAAAAAAAACTCTAACTCGAACTGGTCACAACACAAAATACCTCTGAGCTCCAAAGGTATTAATTTACGACTGACTGAAAACGCTAAAAAACGTCTGTTTTAACCCTTAACTTAAAGGCAGTTTAGACCCCGTTATGGGTCACCTGATCACTTAATCCGAACAACGCAGTAAAGAATCAATGATTCCCACATTGGAAATGAATTTCAAACAAATGTTGTTTATAACAGAGTTGACGCAAGCCAAGAATGACCTTGATTACGACCAATGATTTTCACTCAGTGTTTACCAATTCAGAAACAAGGTCAGCTAAAAAAATAATGTAGCAACACTACTGCTTTTTAATCAGGTCAAAAAAGTCAAATCCAGTGAATAAAGTTATCATAACATGTAATGAAAATAAAAAAAAAATAAAAAATTGAAACTAACACACAAGTAATTTAATTACTTATACGTAACACAATAGCTGATATGATCTGTTGTCTCTCTCCAAATCATTGGCAGTGCAAAAGGCATATATTTCCTTTTCCTGTTCAACAACTGGCAAAGATTTGTTTTCACAAGTGTTGTAGCATATGTGTGGTGACCACCTCTTGTCCTGATCTCTAATTTTGCAGCCACAATAAAGCTGATAAGCATTCTTAACCATTGTAGTTAAACTGCGCTTTTGTGATGCAAACGTCACTTCACCACAAACATAGCAGAAATTATCTGAATTGTTCACATAAGTACGAGGCATCTCTGCTCACTTTGGCTAAACATAAATGTGTCTCTTTGCAAATTCAAACACTGACAAATAAGAGAGCACGACACTGTATGATTTCTAGAGCTGATATAGGGCATTTTGTTCAGCAGAGTGATGTAAGCTTAGTTATGATTGCATCACCCATGACTTCTAGAAATAACGTGATGCAATTCATATCAGGTATGGCAGCTTCAGATTGCATCATTCATTGTTTTGCCTATAAAAGCAAGTACTGCCCAAACCCAGTCAGAGATTTATTCATAGATCTAGTCCAAGATGTATTTTAGTCATTTCTGGTTTAAATTGAGCCTCCTTCCCTTTATAACTCACTTATTCTCCGCCATTACCAAGTAAAGAGTCGTATATACTGACCCAGTATCTTATCTTTAAAACTAGAGCCAACCAACAATTTTAAGCATAATTTTCATTCACAGTGACCCAGAATTAGTAAAGTTTGACTATATTTATTTCGGAAGCATTTTGGCTGTAGACCAATAAATCTTTCTGACTATATCAATTCGGCTTCTCGTCTTAGACAATCTTTGATAACTCAAATAAATGGTGAATAATAATATATTGAGAGGTAGTAACATCTTTATAATATTATGTACCGATTATAGGAAATTATGTATGTATATTCATGATGAACACCATATTTAACATTTTTACACTATGACGCACATTATATTTACTTGTATTTTTGTAATATGGGAAGGTGCCCTAAATTACTGAATAAATTATTATTATTATTGTTATTATTATTATTATTATTATTATTATTATTATTATTATTATTATATAAAAAGTTGATTTAGCGGTTTCCTCAAACCATTCTGGTGAAAAAGTTGAAGACGTTGCAAGACATGGCCGTACCGTTGCGATTTTTCCGATTCTGACAAATCGTGAGATTAGGATTGGGAGGTAAATGAGATATCAGTTGTTCATACCAACGATGGATTTGCAAGGCACTAAAGTCAGCTGTCGTCCTTCCATGAGATTCCAAAGTACACGTATGAGGCCTTTCCAGAAAAGAATTCCTCTTTACTTTCTCAGGATGCCTCCTAAAGTGACTCAGCAATCGATCCTAACAAAGGAGCAGCCACTTTGAGCAAGGGCCCTAACAGCATTAATAGAAATCCTCCGCGTTGAACCATAATCGTTTTCTTTTGACTAATGGGTATTTTCCTTTTGACCATTTGACGAAGAACGTTCCGATGTTTTCCTAAGCATTCTTTCTGTATCTTGGCAAAGGTAATGTTCCCTTCAAGACATTCCAACAACATTTACACACAGTATCAATAGTTTCTTTAGGTGCTTTTTGCATGATTGGGTAAACTGGATTGTAATTGACGACACATCCAAATATTTGGCTAAACGACGAGGCAGTCCCTTTCTTTTTACTTTTTCGGGTGTATTGAAAGGAGAGTTGAGTGCACTTCTTGTGAGTGACATCTTTTTCTTTCAGGAGCAGAAAACATTGAAATGAATCGCCTTGCTTAAATCTTTTTATGCTGGAATTCGTCTCCATTGACTATGGGTACGTCGTAGCAACTTCATCATGGGCATCACTCGACGTTGTTTTCAACGGACTAAATCGTGACAGTCTTGTTTGGATAAATCCATTAAACTTTGTAACAATCTCGTTCTGTCTTGGATTTTGATATCGGGTGACGGCACTCTTTAAGCGGCAGGTGCAGATAAAGGAGAGGTCGTCGTAGCTGGGGAAGTTGTGTTAGAAATTGGTTTCCATTTTTACATCAAATCAGGAAAGACCCGAGTTGAATCCGGTTTAGCAGGCATCATGATCAACGACGAAGTCGAAGAGGATGGAGACTATATCACCGAGGGGTGTGGTTTTGGCGAGGACGGTTGCGTCTGAACAGCAGTGACTCTCTTTCTGGTAGGTATTTTCTTGGGACTTTTCTTCTTCTTGGGGCTTTTCTATTTCTTGGGGAATGGACTTGCCGGGGCACCACCGCTGTTTGTCTTGGAACATCTTTTGGGGAGAAGATTTTTGGTGGTCGTTTAGGCATTAGGATTCCATTTTAAGAGGAAACAAATGATGACACTGCTTAGAAAGCCGCAACTCCCAGATTTAAAAATGATTTGTTTAATTGGTTTGAGTATCGATTCTTGGATGTGCCACTTGTGACAAGGTCTTCTTATGTTTTTCAGGAAAGCGTTTGGTTTGACGAGGGATGTGAATAATGCCTTGAAGTAACTAACATGCTGTCAAATTAAACTATTGGAAGACTTCTTTGAGCCTAGCTTCTAACAAATGGATACGAACTTGTACTTTTTTTCGCAACTGATGCCGTACAGCGCACGAATCGATTTAGCTGGAATGAGACTGAAAGGAAGTCATTTCAACGTCTCTTGGACAGAAAAGAGTACGTGTAAATGACCGTCCCTCCATCTTGGCATCAGTGATGAAACAGATGGTACGAAATTCAAATAATCGGGAGTGGTGGCTTTGAAATCGACGAGTAAATATGTACGAGGTGTTTGGGTGTCATCGTCGTACGCATAATTCAGCCATGGAGTTCCTAACTTTTTGGCTGACACTTGTCCTTGAGATATATCTCTTGGACATTAATGCAAGACCACTAATTGGCATTGAGACTGATGGTATGACGTGCTTTACTTTATTGAAATTTTTTTGTGTAATGTAAATGAGACTGGCATTACAATGATGCCCCTTGCGGTAAACCAATGTTTAGTTTCTTCTTCGTCTTCTCCTAACATGTTATCGAAGATGACCAGATATGTTTGACTCGAGTCAGACACGATCCAATCATCATAGCGAGGAATGCCTTCGACAAACACAATAGATTCTCTTTGACTTTCTTGAGGTAGGGTGCAAGCCTATTGCCACTCTTTAAAACACCACAAGATGCACTGAGGTGGAGGATCATTCAAATGAGCTTGGTGTTCGATCACGTTTGACAAATACGGATTTGCCTGAACCACTCGGTCAAGTAATAAAAATGTTAAAGGGACGATGAATTTATGCACTGCCTCCCAACACTGGCGATCTACATTTGTGTCAATCACTTTAAGAGCACTGGAGGAGGAGAGGGAAAGGTGTAGCCATAGGTGAGGTGTTCAGAATTCTGAGAATAACATGGACAACGTAAGAGATTTTACACTTTGGAGACAAGTTTAATGTTTACAAGAATTTAAACTACGTAAACAACTAAGAGATAAATGACTACGTACGTCAATAAGGTATAAATCAGAATGACCAAAGCTTGATATAAACAAGTCAATGTACAACATACTCGATCGAAGTTTGCCCAGGATTTCTAGGGACAAGCTCTAATGTTCTTTAGTCTCTACTCTACACCATTTACAGTCTCTTTTTCCTTCGGCGCCTCTGCCTAATTTGATTTGATACATACGACGGTCCTCTCCTGATCCATGTTTTCCTCTGAGTCTGGTTCTTCTACCACTGTTTTTAACATGGGCTTGAATGTCACGTTCAGCTCGGGTCCTAAGTCAGTTTCATGTCTTGAATCAATTACAGATATCATTTTGGCATAGATAGCGACTTATTGCGTCCAAGTATTGAAGCCAAAGCGTTTTAAGTCATGTACATCTTTCCAATGTTCGTGTACGTCACAAGCTACACACGCTTCTTCGTAAGCATGAACAGTCGATAAAGCGCCACGAATCTATTCTTCCCACAGCGGTAGAGAAGTATCGATCAGAAATCGAAACACTTTTAACATTGAAAGCTGAGGCTGTCATGGTGATGTCTTTGCAAATACTGTTCATAAATAGTCCACATTGAATCTGCTGGTAAACGAAATGGAAACAAATGTTCTAAAAGGTGTTAGTAATCCTCCAATGTCTGAATACTGTCATTGACTTCCGTCAACGGAATCTGTTGGAACGCTACTCATAAAGGTCGTGGCATGGGGGTAAACTTTTCGTTCAACGTCAAGCAGATTCTGAATGTACTTAATTATTAAAACAAACGTCTTTCTTTCGGGGGAAATAGATGTGCATTTGTCACTAGTTATTTGGTGGTAAATTGTAGTAAACCAGATTAGTCACTAATTTAAACACCACACGCCATGTAAAAGTCTATACTTGAAACGATACTTCTTTCAAACGTTTTTCTTTTTTTTTTTTTTTGTTTGTTGCAATCTCCAAGTTTGGTGTATAGTTTGGAATTTTGTGTTGTTTATCACTTTAACCTCGTAAGTAGAAGTCTTGGCATCCAAGGTCTTCTGATTCGTGAGTGCTCGATCAATGTCTGATCATTTAAAAATGTTCAAAATAATATATGCTCTTATAGTACTCAGGTACCAGTAGTTATAATGCTGTGTCATAAAGGATGCAGAATCAATACCGTTTAAAATCAATTAGGAAAATCGGAAAGAGTGCGCGGTCTAGAAATATTTTTCACGTCCTCCCGGAATCTTGCTACAATGAGGACGGAGGTCCTCGAAGTGCCTGAGCATACACTTTTAACGTGTAGCAGGGAGCCAAGACGTCTTAAAGTTTTTGCATTTCAGGAATGCAACAGAGGGTCTCTTTCGATATGCCTGCCTGATGTAACAAAAGTTCTTCTTCTTTCTGCTTCTTTTAGTTGTTTGGCTCTGTCCGACTGTCGAATGTATTTCCAGGCCCCTTTCCATTCTGCTGTTTAATTCATGTCAGCATAGGTTTGACCCACGACGATGGCTTGGGCTAAACACAGCTGGTCTTTGAAGTTGTTAATTTGGACGGTGCTACGTTTGGTCCACCATTTTAGCGGGTGCCGATTCTACCAGGGTGCTACACTCAATCCAGACGGGAGACTTCAAGCTGTCGTGATGAATGTAGAGTCTCGAACGATCATCTTCGTTTGCTTGGCATTGTTGTCTGAGTGTCTCTAATAAGGAATCCCACAAGTCTTCCTATCTCTTCATCCACCTATCTATCTATCATTATATCTATCTATCTTTCCATCTATCCGTCAGTCCGTTCGTACATCCATCCATATATATATATATATATATATATATATATATATATATATATATATATATATATATATATATATATATATATGTATGTATGTATATATGTATGTATGTATGTATGTATGTATGTATGTATGTATGTAAGAATTATTCAGGATATCCAAACCACCTGACGAGCGATTTTTGACCTCGAGATGACTTTTTCGACTCTGTACAGGTCTTGCTTCACTTTTGTAATTCTTGTTCCTAAAAAGAACTTTGGATGGGCTCTTCTAAGGAGTCTTTGAGCATGTACGTGACCGGAATGGCTTTTTGAATGGTATCGAAGACGAAGACTTCTTCGGTCCAGTTAGGAGTGTATCTCTTTTTGAAGGTGGTTTTCTTGTCTGCTAATTCTGACGTGGTCACCTACTCTGAACTTGGATCTAAAAAATAAGGCGTCTATGACTTGTTGCTGATGGTCGGTTGAAGAGACTTCCGTGGGAGTCTTTTGAATGCTGAGATGCCATGTGTATTTGTATTGGTCGACGATATCTGGCAAAAAAATCTAAGTATCGGTGAGTGTTATCGCTGGTGAATCTCTTCCGCATGCGATTTTTGAGAGTTCTGTTAAATCGCATTACGACGGCCGCGTTGATGAGATTGTGTGTGCTGTACAAGATATTATTATTTTTTAAGTCAATCTGAAACGGTTTTGTTATAAAATTTACTACCATGATCTACCCATATGTTATTGGGATTTCGTGCACCTACAATGCTATCCAACGCTTCAACGATAGAATGTCCTTTTTGTTTATCAGAGGAACTACCCATGCGTATTTATTGAACACATCGATGACCTTTATGAAATATTTGAAATGATCGTTATACGCGCTGTAGTCTCTCATGTCGACGAGATCTGCCGACCATATATCGTCTGTCGCGACCGCGATGACTCGAGAAAATGCTTTCGTGCTGGTTTATGCAATTCTTCTGCGAGAATTTTTTTATTTTCGGCGACGTAAGATCAGATGACTTTTTCATTTGAACTGGAATCCCGATGCCCAGCTTACGTTTGGTGCCTTTGATGCCACGCACAAGAGCTAGGTTTACACGTCCTCTGAAATTTTTGGACTTGAGTGTTTCTAAGTTCCTCAGCATGGCTCAATCGCATTCCGCTTTGTCGTCGGGATGATCATCTGTAACATATATCGTGTTGCATCGCAATGCCATCGACACCGTTGTAGGGCTCTTCACAGGGTAGCGGCTGATCACTGTTGTCCAGTTGCTGTTCTAAGGGATTCCATGGTACGATGTATTTATGTTCTGGAACGTCCATCGTCCACATGGTCTTGGAAGTTTTCCGATCAAAGCATGGACGGTGGCGGTGCCACAAAGAATTTTATTGCTGTCTGCAGCATTTACAGTCCCCCACGCACAGATTTCTTTCCACGCGAAGATTTTCGTAGCTCGTATCGATGTCGCAGTGCCTACAAAGATACATTTTTTTATACAGAGCCATGACATTACATTGGAGTGGTCTCTACCGCTGACGCAGTACACGGGGTTTCCCGAACTTTACCGTGACGATATGTGATTTCTTGGACCCACATATGGCACACCTCAGTTTGATCATAAGGCGATGATTTTTCGTGACGACCTCGACGGGATCGATGCTCTCCATTTTGATCTTGCACTTAAGGCACCACGCGTTCATGTTGGTTGTGTTATGTTATAGCGTACATTATTTTGAAATGCTATGCATTTAAGGAAACATATGGTATTTCAGCGACAAAATGACTTCGACGAGTGATTTTCCTCCATACCTACCTTGGATGTAATCAGTGCAGTATAATCGACAATTGCTATTGTTGACGTCTTGAAGCTTCAACGAGTTGTACACGGCTCCTTTATGCGGTTGTTGGAAATAGCGCACGACTTCATCTGGAGGAGGTAAACCAAACGAATCGAAATACTCAACGTGGATCGTTGAAGACGGCAACCCAATGTGTGCCATGTCCATCTTAATAATTTTACACGGTTAATGACGCAGCTCTCTTCGGGTATAATGTGATCGGGAAGCTGATCTTTAGAAAAGAAACCTCTGAAATTTCCAACGTTGGGCACTAATGCTTGTTCGAAGTCGAGGTTAAACAGGGGCGTCTCCTGTATTAAAACCTTTTTTTTCTCATATCTTTGCTGGAAAATCCTTTACCACGCGTGGTTTCAGGAAGTTTGAGTCCTTTTCCGATTCCGAGCAATCCTGGCAGTAACGTTCCAGCGATCCCTGCTTCCCGCGAACTTCCAGAAAGGCCTTATGAGGAAGCGTCACGCGTCTATATATATCGATGCGTGCTTGCGTTGAGATTGGTGATGTTCGTTTTCTGGTACTTGACTTACTCGTACTTGGTGGTGGAGTCAACGATGGGAGTGTCATCGTTCCGCCTTAGATAATCGGGAGTAAACCTCGAATACATGGCGCCGCTATGTTAAAATGATGTTATAAAATAACACCGTTACAAAATAATACTGTGACAGTTACGTTGTCCTTCCACATTGCACCATTTTACTACAGACTTTTTAATCCATAGCAAGACATGATGGTTCCAAGAGGGGATGTCTCTTGTGCACCGACCTTTCTCTCCAGATCCTGTAAAATTCTTTTGGATCGTGTGCTTAGGACCGCTGACGTTTCTTGAAGATCCTGTTTGACCTGTCTGAAAAGATTGGACATCTGCGATGCTGGTCCAGTTGCCGGTGACTGTGTTGTGGGCAACGCTGTTACCAGTCACTGTGTCAACAGCATGATTTTGCTGGCTATGTTTGTCGAACAGTCGTTTCAGCGGCAGAGGAAGCTCCAGTAGCACCCGCGTCTGCCGCTTTGAGGGCAATCGGAGCTGCTTTGGCTGAAATCATTGGAGCTGCTGCTCGTACTGAGGCAAACAGCGTGAATAAAAATCCACCCAGGATTTTAAGCCGCTGTATGCGTGATCGTCCCATGGCTTCTATTTTATCTGCGAACATTTTTTTTTAGTCGGCTATGAGGAGACCTTGCGATGTTATGCGGATTTGAGACTTTCAAGTCTTCCTCTACGACGTCTCTGTGCAGATTTGAGACTTTTAAGTCTTCCTCCCCACGTGCAGGTAATAGGTGATTCTTTCCTGGTTATTATCAACCGCGTTACCGGACTGATCGGTGAGCCACACGGTGATTTCCGAGATGGTGTACGTGTTCAGGATGGGATAGTAAATGAAGGGATTAGGACAACGATCCCTGAGCCGTTTAAGAGGGTTCCTGCACTAAAACCGAGGATGGATCCGATCGAGTAGGTGATGTCCAATCCCACCAAGTATCCTCCCTCGAGAGTGATTCTGGTGCGCAGCGTGGAATAATTATGCTCGATCTTGATGTTTGCGGAGGTGTCTCCGTTGGCGGTGATCAGCCTGGAAATTTCCGTGGCGATGTCGGTGATGTTCTATCCGCCTTGGGAGATCGTGGTCGTCTTACGTGGAGCACCTTCCGCCGTCCAGTACGAAAACTGAATGATGTTCTCGGTGACGTTAAACAAGCTGTTCCATATTTCGGTGTAGACTAGCGCGATCTAGTACGACGATAGTTGGTCTAATTCCAATGGGAGCTTGTACCGCGCCGTGGAAGGGACCAAGCGCGAGTCGAACAGCAGCGTGGTATCGTCGAGAGCCATGTCTATGTAATCTGTTTGCTACAAAAGACGGAGCAACTTTAGATCAGGTCCTCGTACAGAATCTGATACTGATTCAGCGTCACGAGTTGATGATCCAGAAGATGATTAAGGATATTCACCATCTCGTTATCGATGTCCACACCTGCGTTTTCCACTTGTTTAGAAGCGATCGGCAATTTTAACCGCGATCTTATCTCGGCTGGATATTGGTTGTAGTGGATGTTGTTAGCTCCTCCTCGGAGGTCTTTTCCCTGACAGTCTTTTGCCAGAGTCATTGGCTTTTTCTGCTGCTTGGACTTCTCTTCCTGACAACGTCTTGCTGCCAACTCATAAGGACGGTTAATTCTCGTGGTCTCTTCGGCAAGCATTTTTTTTCATGAATTGTCCCTCTTCCCGTAACGATTCACTAGTCCTGAGCAGTCTCTAATCCTGTGGGAATGAATGGCTCGAAAAAGATGGGTTTTCTGATTTCTGAAGGGTAAACCTTTTCTCTAAGTTTTCCCTCCTCTTTCAGGTTGTCTTTGTACACTCTTAACTTGGTAACAGGGATCATCATATGCTCCTTTTCAGCTCGTCTGATTTCATCCTGGTTGATGTACTATAACTTTTGGTGACGTCGTTTAGTATGCCATGGGCTGATATAGCGGTGAAGTAATCGTTG